>LR552999.1:33041-106434 GCA_900536415.3 Caenorhabditis sp. 38 MB-2015
CTCTCTCTCTCTCTCTCTCTCTCTCTCTCTCTCTCTCTCTCTCTCTCTCTCTCTCTCTCTCTCCTTCTCTCTCGATTTGCCACATCATATATTACTGTACCAGATGTTTGTAAATATTTTGGCCGACGTGGCAAAGTATGTAAGACATACATTTTTAGAGAAACAGAAACTACAGATGTTCAACCAGGCACTATCATCCAGGACAAAAAATTGAAAAACAAAAAGTGTTTGAATGAAAAATCGAATGAGCAATTAACGAAAAGAAACAAATAACAATTTGTCGAGGGTACATCACAAATCAAAAAGCAATTAGAAAACAAAATAATGTCGGGGTGCTGACCAATTGTCTGATATATAAAAATGAAATGAAACTGAAAGGAAAACTTTCGAACATCTGTCTCGGAATGATGAAAACTGAAATGTGCAGATGTTGTTGGCACAAAAATTGGAAATATTATTTGATTCACAAATACACACACACAAAAATATATATTAGATTTTTTTTGGGGCGGAAGCAGCAAAGGAAGGGGGGGGGGGAGACAATGACGAATTGAATGCTAATCGTGTGAATCTTTCTGAAATGTACCATGTTACATGAAAGTACGTCAATAAAATACAAGTTTTGAAATACACTAAAAGCACAACTCTGAAGTGTATATATAAAATAGTTTTATCGAGTAGACGGAGAGGATTAAAGTAATGGTGTTGAGTTTTTTCTAAAATAAATTGGTGTACAACTCCAGTATCACAAAGGACCCTCTGGTCCAAAAATAGAGTTACATGGCCTGAAAAATGGGTATACTACTGCAAAGACCTTAGAATTAGTCGTGTAGTTAGACAATGATGGTCAATGAATGGTTCTAAAATATAAATATAGGAGTCCTTGGAGAGTTTCATAAGTTCCCGAAAAGATACATACAGAAACAGCTTGTAAAAGTGTATCCTTAAAACCATGTACTGCTTCAGAACAAAATCTAGTATTCAAAAAAAATATTTTGTTTAAAAACCTCCTGGATGAGTTATTAATATTTGACCTCTCATTCAATGTTTAGTACCGTTATATTATCCGAGTTTTGAAGGAGATGGATCTTGAACTGGAGCTAAGGATTAGTCCTAAACTCAACCATCTTCAGGTTCTAAAATATTTGTATATAAGTCCTCGAAGTGTGACAGGCGGTTCCAAAATGATACACACATTAGTAGCTTGTAAAAATGTATCCTTAAAACCATGTACTGCTTCAGAACAAAATCTAGTACATCAATTTTTTGTGTGAAGACCTTCTGGACCATTTATATAATTTAAGGATCTAAATTTTGGGACCTTTACGTTCATCTAGGGCCCTGTTTTTTGGCCCAATCGGCCTGGTTTGACATCTTTCTTCTCTTCTTGACCTCAATTCCACTTTAAATCCCCTTTTCCTCTTTTCAATCCACAAACACCTGCACACGAAGATCTAAGCAAACAATAAGGTAAAGAGAGATACTTTCAAAAAGATTTTTAAAGACGATGATAACAACCCTCCCCTATAATGTAGTATCCTTATTTGTCATTATTTTTCTCTCTTTTTCTCTCTTTTTTTTGCTGTGTAGTCTACTCTTGCCCTATTTAAAAATACTTCATCAATTCGTTTTCGATCAAAAAAAAAAATAATGAGCGAACCTAGAATATTCAAAAAATCGATACGCTTTGGTGATGGTCATGAAGTTGAAGCGGTGTATGAGGATTCAATGTCAACTGGATCTGCAATTGGCACAGTTGTCGGGTTCCATGGTTCACCAGGCTCTCACAACGATTTCAAATTTATTCGGGACAAATTGGATACTCTAGGAATCCGATTCATAGGTCTGAACTATCCTGGATTCAACCATACAAAAAGCTATGCTGGACAAGATTTTGGGAACGTGGAGAGGCAGATGTATACTGACGCATTGTTGGAGAAACTGAAGATACCTGGAAGGATAGTATACATGGGTCATAGTCGAGGAGCTGAGAATGCATTTCAGACAGCTGTGGAGAACAATGTGAGGTTTTTTAATTTAGGGTACACAGTGCAAATGATATACCTTCCAGGCTTACGGGCTGGTTCTAATAAACCCCATTGGACTACGACCTCACCGCGGAGTTTCCCCGCAATCACAACTTTTAGAAGTCGAAAACACCTATGATTCATTAGAAAAATCTGAAGCAGATGATTTCATTTTTCAAGGTTTACTTTTAAAAAAGATACTTCATGATGAATGTACATATAATTTTTTCTAGTCTACAAAGCTTTTGGATTTCGCGTCACAAATAGTGAAGAATGTATCAACGCTCTGAGGACTATGAACCGGATCATGCTAGATAAACAACTTCCACTCATCGAAAAATTGAATACATTGAAGGTAAGTACCCTGGTTAATACATCAGAATTATAGGAATGTTCCAGACCAAGTTGCTATTTCTATACGCTGGCAATGATCATATGATGGAGCCGGAAATCATGTTTGAAGTTTTAGAAAAATACAAAGGATTAATAGATTTTGTAAGCCACATTTCTTGTTGTTTTTAAAGTTAACATATTTTTATTTTCAGAGATTTGAGGATGAACCAGACATTGAGAAAGTCACCAAGAGTTTTCTAAATTCTGGCAAAGGAGCGTCTGTGTTTGTCGAGAAGGATACTCATTTTCAAAATAAGTCCAGAGCGGATTTGGTCGCGAAATCGATATATTCTATGTTTCTATCCAGTGAAGAAAAACATAAATTGTGAATAAAGTATATTTTTCATAAAAATATTAATATCTCTAGAGGTGACTGCTCAATCTATGCATAATTTGGAGCAATGAACACATGTCTATATTGTAGTGTAGTATGTTGTTGTTGTGTATAATGTGTACTTTCATGTTTTCAAATTGTCTTGTCTAGTCAATAATGGCTCTATTTAACATTCTCACTTAATATATTGGCAGCAAACATTATGAATGACCCAAAATTATTCAAAAAATTGATAATCTTCGGTGCTGGCCATGAAGTTGAAGCGGTTTATGAAGATTCGATGTCAACAGGATCTTCGATTGGCACAGTTGTCGGGTTTCATGGTTCACCAGGTTCTCATAATATGTTCAAGTATATTCGGGAGAAGCTATTTGAACTTGGCATCAGATTTATTGGACTCAATTATCCTGGTTTTTCGTATACGAAAAGCTATGTTGGACAAGATTATGGGAATGTTGGAAGGCAGATGTATACCGATGCATTGTTGAAGGAACTGGATATACCTGGAAGGATAGTATACATGGGTCATAGTCGAGGATGTGAGAATGCACTTCAGACAGCAGTGGAGAAAAATGTGAGTTTTCCTTATTTCTTATGTCCAACTTATGTGAATTATTATTCTACATAGGCTCATGGGCTAGTTCTAATAAATGGCATGGGTTTGCGACCAAATCGTCAACTTACCCCACAAAAACGACTTCTTAGAATTGAACAAAAGTATGATTCTCTTCCCAAACCTCTGGCGGATGATTTTGTTTATCAAGGTAAGTCTCAATATATTCTAAACTTTGAAAATTTTTTTCAGCTTATAAATCTAAAGGATTCCACGTCACAAGCGCTGAAGAATGTATAAGTTCCCTTAGATCTATGAATCGTGTCATGCTGAATAAACAACTTCCACTTATTGAGAAGCTGAATACATTGAAGGTGAGTACCCTGAATTATACACCAGAATCATAAGAATCTTCTAGACCAAGGTGCTATTTGTATACGCTGGCAATGATCCTATAATTGAGCCCGAAATCATGTTTGAAATTTTAGAAAAATACAAAGGATTAATAGATTTTGTAAGCCACATTTCTTGTTGATTTTAAAGTTAACATATTTTTATTTTCAGAGATTTGAGGATGAACCAGACATTGAGGAAGTCACCAAGAGCTTTCTAAATTCTGGCAAAGGAGCATCTGTATTTGTCGAAAAGGATAATCATTTTCAAAATAGATCTAGAGCGGATTTGGTTGCAAAATCGATATATACCATGTTTTTGACCAGTGAAGAAAAAAATAAATTGTAAATGAAGTATACTTTTCATAAAAATATTAATATCTCTAGAGGATCTTTTTTATTTTCCCGAAGCTTTTTTTTCACGACAAAAAAATCGTGAAATATATCACGAATGTTTTGATACACATCGCTATGTATCTCTCATTTTTCTCTTATCTATCATTTTTTTTGTTTTTTTTTCTTCTCGTCGTTTTTTCTTTTTTATTTCTGATGAAAATTTCTGTCACAAGAAAATCATTTCGAAAAACCATCAACGACCCAAAATTATTCTCCAAACTAGTAACATTTGGAGATGGTCATAAAGTTGAGGCAGTTTACGAGGATTCACTCTCAAGCGGGTCTTCAATAGGAACAGTTGTCGGGTTTCACGGTGCACCCGGGTCTCACAACGATTTCAAATATATTAGGCAGAATTTGGAAGGATTTGGGATTAGATTCATTGGGCTGAATTATCCTGGTTTTTCGCATACGAAGGGCTATGCTGGACAGGGGTTTGATAATGTGGAACGGCAGATGTATACCGATGCATTGTTGGAGAAACTGGATATACCTGGAAGGATAGTATACATGGGTCATAGTCGAGGATGTGAAAACGCACTTCAAACAGCTGTGGAGAACAATGTGAGTGTACTTAACCCAACTTAACTTATCAGTGATTATCTATTTCAGGCTCATGGTCTAGTTCTTATAAACCCTGTTGGATTTCAACCAGTTCGCTCCATCCCATCAGCATCATTCATTGGCCAAGGTTTGAAGCTTATCGATCTTCTACCCAGCTATATTGTAAATCCCATTGCTTACCAGAGTAAGTATGTTGAATATATATGAACATATACTTAAGGCTTTCCAGTTTACAAATCTCTTGGATTTCGGGTTCATCACGGTGAAGAATGTATAAGTGGTCTACGCACAATGGTCCATCTTATGCTAGCAGATGCCATCCCACATATTGAGAAGTTCAACACTTTAAATGTATATACACATGAGTAATTTTTAAAGACGTCAACATTTTTTTTAGACCAAGGTTCTGTTATTGTATGGCGGGAAGGATAAGTTACTAGCTGCTGAAGATATCTTTGAAGTTCTGGAGAAGTACAAAGGATTGGAAGACTTTGTAAGTCATTGAAACACATTTAGAAGTTCAGAAGTTTTTTTTTATAGAGATTCGAGGGTGAACCAGACAATGAGGAAGTTTCTAAGACTTTTCTGAATTCTGGCAAAGGAGCATCTGTTTTGGTTCAGAAGGATAACCATTTTCAAAATAAAGCGAGAGCTGATCTTATATCTACATCATTATATACCATGCTCTCATTGACTGAAGATGAAAAAACATGAATTCTGAATAAAATAAAATACTTTGATGTCTGTTACAAAATGTTTTGCACTTTCACAAGTGTAGACTATTATTGTTGTTTTCCTTCTCACTTGTTATCTCTATCATCATTCAACTTTGTCTAGCCAATTTTTTGTTGTTGTTTTCTTGCCATGCTTCTTTTTTCAACAAAAACCGTTGCAAAGACTTTTCGCAAAACTATCAGCGAACCCAAACTATTCACAAAAATAGTGAATTTTGGTGCTGGTCATGAAGTTGAAGCAATATATGAAGATTCGATGTCAACTGGATCATCAATTGGCACAGTTGTTGGGTTTCATGGTGCACCCGGGACTTCCAACGATTTCAAATATATTCGAGACAAATTAGATGTCTTTGGGATACGGTTTGTTGGACTGAACTATCCAGGATTCAACATTATAAAGAGTTATGCTGGACAAGGGTTTGATAATGCGGAGAGACAAATGTATACCGATGCATTATTGGAGAAACTGGATATACCTGGAAGGAGAGTATACATGGGTCATAGTCGAGGAGCTGAGAATGCACTTCAGACAGCAGTGGAGAACAATGTAAGTGATGCTATATAGGTTACTATGTATACATAAATCAGGACATAAGTACATATAAGCGCACTCAACGCGACTGCGAAGAATCAGAATATCTCATAAACGATGAGAGTTATCAAAAAGTGGTCAATTATAAATTTGTAGACCATGTCAAGATCTTCAATTTTCTAATTGACCATTTTTTGATAACTCTTGTGGTTTCCAAGATATTCTGATTCTCCGTAGCCAATTGGGATAGTTATCAAGTTCTAGGTCAATGCTCATTTTTCAGGCTCACGGCCTTGTCATCTTAAATCCAATTGGATTTCGACCACATCGCACACTTTCACCTATATCAAGAATTCGTAAAATTGAAAAAATCCAAAATGCTCTACCATTTATTGCAGATCCTCTAATCTTTCGAGGTGAGCTTCATTAATCCACTTGACCTGTTAAATATCTTGATCTATCTTACAGTCTACAAACTTCTTGGATTTCGTGTCAAGACTAGTGAAGAATGTGTCAGTGCTATGAAGACAATGATCCAAGTCATGCTGGATGGACAAATTCCGTATATAGAGAAGCTGAACACCTTGAATACCAAGGTCCTGTTCATGCATGCTGGGAAGGATGGAATAATCCAATCTGATATCGTTTTTGAAGTTTTGGAAAAATACAAAGGATTGGTGGATTTTGTAAGTTCAAAGATTTTTTTCTAATCTTTATATATATATTTTTTAGAACTTCAAGGATGAGCCAGATAATGAGGAAATCACCAGGTGTTTTCGAGAATCTGGAAAAGGGGCATCTGTGTTCATCGAAAATGATACCCATTTTCAAAATAAGTTCCGTGCCGAACTTATAGCAACATCAATCCAATCCATGTTGTTATCCGAAAATGATAGACTGTAAATAAATAAAAACGTGTACTTCTCATTCATGCTACATTGTAGTCTGTTTTTGTTGTGTTTACCCCTCTCTCCATCTCTATCTCTCTTTCTCTTTTTTCTGTCTGGTGTTTTTGTCCTTTTTTTTTCATTTTCATTTACGTTTTTCTCTGTTCCAATGAATACTTCTACTAAATCAACCGCTCAAAAAGTTCGGAATATCATCAGTGAACCAAAATTATTCTCTAAACTAGTAACATTTGGAGCTGGTCATAAAGTTGAGGCAGTTTACGAGGATTCACTATCAAGCGGGTCTTCAATAGGAACAGTTGTCGGGTTTCATGGTTCGCCCGGGTCTCACAACGATTTCAAATATATTCGAGACAAATTAGATGTCCTTGGGATACGGTTTATTGGGCTAAACTATCCTGGGTTCAACTATACGAAAAGATATGCTGGACAAGATTCTGGGAATGTGGAGAGGCAGATGTATACCAATGCATTGTTGGAGAAACTGGATATATCTGGGAAGATAGTATACATGGGTCATAGTCGGGGGTCTGAGAATGCACTTCAGACAGCTGTGGAGAACAATGTAAGTTGAAGTGGCTTGATTTCAAACTTCAAAAGTGGATCAGGTTAAAATCAATAGCCTAAGCCTAAGCTTAAGGTTAAAATAAATAAGCCTGAGCCTACCAAACAATCAATAAACTGAGTTTAAGCTTAAGCCCAAGCATGGGTTTAAGCCCCCAAATAGGCGCAGTCTGGAAGCCTGCACTTGTGCCTAAGCCTACCAACCAACCTCATTTTCCCAGGCTCACGGTGTAGTTCTCATCAACCCTATCGGACTGCGAGCACATCGCTTCATTTCACCCCAATCTAGACTTCGAAGAGTTGTCCAATTATACGATATGCTACCCAAGTTTCTTGCGGATATAATCATTTTTCAAGGTAGGTCTCTTCCTTTGAGTTTCAATTTAGATTCTTGATTTTCAGCTTACAAACGTCTTGGTTTCCGCGTGACGAGTAGTGAGGAATGCATCAGCGCTCTACGGACAATGATTCGAGTTATGCTAGATGGGCAAATTCCGTATATTGAGAAGCTGAACACCTCTGAGGTATATATATATATATTTTTTAATTATTGTCAAAGTTATGGGGTAATTTCAGACCAAGGTGCTATTTTTGCATGCTGGCAATGATCATATGATGGAGCCTGAAATTATGGTTGAAGTGCTGAAAATTTACAAAGGATTGAAGGAGTTTGTGAGTTCTTGATGCTCTTTTCTTCTATAACCATATATATTTTTTTTTAGAAATTTGAGGGTGACCCTAACATTGAGGAAGTCTCCAAAAGTTTCCTGAACTCTGGTAAAGGCGCATCTGTACTCATCGAAAAGGATAATCATTTCCAAAATAAATCACGTGCTGACCTTATCTCTCAATCTATCCACGTCATGTTGTCATCATCATCCAATAAATAAATTTGTTTTCTTTTTTCCAAAATTCCTTAAAACAAGATGCACAAAAAATGTATTCATATAACAAAAGACGAAGACGAGATTCATATTGAAGCAATTTACGAAGATACCATGCCAGATGGATCAAACATTGGAACCGTTGTTGGGTTCCACGGTGCACCAGGTTCCAACAGAGATTTCAAATATATTCGAGAGACTTTGGATGTGCTAGAAATCCGGTTCATCGGTATAAATTATCCCGGATTTGGTGTAACTAAAAGTTACGAAAATCAACAATTCACCAACGATGAACGTCAAAAATTCACCAACGCCCTTCTCGAAAAGCTCGAACTAACCGGCAAAGTTATATTTCTGGCTCATAGCCGGGGGTGTGAAAATGCTCTCCTCTCGGTGATCGAAAAACAAAAATCGATGAGTATATCCGGGTTGGTTCTCATTGCTCCAACGGGTCTACGTCCACATCAAGCTGTGAGATCGAGTTGGACACTGACGGCGCTGGATACGATGTCGAGCTATTTGCCAAACTTTGCGAGGGACGCTTTGCTCATTAATAGTGAGTTTAGGGATTCCAAAAAGGCATACCAGTAGGATAAAATAATGATACATATTTTTTTGGGTGACTGGTTGATAACTTTTAACAGTTCTATTTTAGTGTAGGAGCCACAGAATGGTTCGTATATCATATTACAGGGGGTTAAGGCAATGGGCAAATTGATCTCATATGAAAGAGAACCTCCTTTATATCCCTGAAACATATGGGATTTTCGTTCGAAGATCTCGGTGTGGAAGGTGCTCTTTCATTTGAGATCAACTTGCCCATTGGCTTTACCCCCTCGCCCTCCCTTTAAGAGGTAAATTTCTTTACTAGGATAGAACTTTTTTTAACTAATCAAGATATTATAATATTATAAGTTATATCCGTTTCAATCCAGCGTTCCATGCGATTGGTCTACGCGTCACCAGTGGCGAAATCGCCCATGCCAGTGTCAAATGCTCCATGACTCTTGACTTTGACAAGCTTCTCCCCTACATCGAGAAGTTCAACACCTCCCATACCAGATTACTCGTCTTCTATGGGGGCAAAGATCAAATTGTTGAGAAGGACATCATCACCGAATACATTTCTCATTACAAAGATCTGGCCAGCTTTGTGAGTTCCACATATTTTCATCGATTTCAATACCATTTCAATACCTTCAGAACTTTGACAATGATCTATTCGATGAGCATTTTTATGAGGTGATGGCGGCGATTTCGCAGCATAAAAGTGTCAGTGTGCTAGTGGAGAGTGATAACCATTATCAGAATAAGAATCGAGCCACGTTGATTGCCAGATCGATTAGAACTATGTTTTCTGTTCATGGGTCAAGTTGTGAATAAATCTTTGTTTTTTAACGTGTTTTGAAAAGTCATTTTCTAACCATACAACAATATAAACATGTGAGCCTAGTTATTCTATTGGTTACTGTACTTTCATCATTCAGGAATCGTAAGCAAAAGGAGGATATTAAAGATCGTAAACAAGAAGAGGCTCAGAAATTGATCACACGATATTTGAAGCATAAGAAACAGCTTAAAAATGCTTTTAGTTCTAGTGAAGATGGCCACCAGTTTAGCTCATTTTTCTCCAAAGAGTAGGTCCACCCTTTATGCTTTGAAAATACACAAATTTCTAGTGTGAACTCGACGGACAAACCTGAGGGAAAATGCCACTTTTTTCAAAAATACAAGCTAGTCATCCTTCTGTTGGTCATCATTGTCTATTCGCTAGTTGGTGGATTGATATTCTGGCTTGTTGAGAGTAGTGTGTCATTGAAGAATAATGAAGTTGAGGTATTAAACGAATATTTTTTTGTCACCTAAATATTCTAAAAAAAAATTTCAGCTTAAACACTCTGAAATTGAAGAAGAGGCCAAGAAGTTTGTCGCATGCTTTCAGCAGAATTCAGTAAGTTGAATATGAGAAGGAGTTTGGTATACATATATACAGTACAAATTTACAGAACGATGCCGCGAAATGCATTCCAAATATTATTGAGGTGATGAAGAAGCGAGAAGGTGTGGAGACGGTGAAATCGACAATGACCTATTCGAACGCATTGTTCTATTCGTTTACAGTTTTGACAACGATAGGTAGGGATTTGGGGAACCTCATTGTTAAACTACTGATAAGTGTAATGTGCGGAGTGTCGTAGTTAGTTGAGTAAGATTGCTAACCTATTGATGAGCGTAATCTGCGGAGTGTCGTAGGCAGTTATATAACGTTGTTAAACTACTGGTAAGTGTAATGTGCGGAGTGTCGTTGTTAGTTAACTAAGATTGTTGAACTACTGATAAGTGTAATGTGCGGAGTGTCGTAATTAGTTGAGTAAGATTGCTAACCTATTGATGAGCGTAATCTGCGGAGTGTCGTAGTCAGTTTAGGTCGAAATAGCCTAAGGTCGATATTGTTAAGCCTAAGCCTAAGGTCGAAAAAATTAAACCCAAACCAGATTACGCTTATCAATAGGTTAGCAATCTTACTCAACTAACTACGACACTCCGCAGAATATACTTACCAGTAGTTTAACAACGTTATATAACAATGACCTATTCGAACGCATTGTTCTATTCGTTTACAGTTTTGACAACGATAGGTAGGGATTTGGAGAACCTCATTGTTAAACTACTGATAAGTGTAATGTGCGGAGTGTCGTAGTTAGTTGAGTAAGATTGCTAACCTATTGATGAGCGTAATCTGCGGAGTGTCGTAGGCAGTTATATAACGTTGTTAAACTACTGGTAAGTGTAATGTGCGGAGTGTCGTTGTTAGTTAACTAAGATTGTTGAACTACTGGTAAGTGTATTCTGCGGAGTGTCGTAGTTAGTTGAGTAAGATTGCTAACCTATTGATAAGCGTAATCTGCGAAGTGTCGTAGTCAGTTTAGGTCGAAATAGCCTAAGGTCGAAATTGTTAAGCCTAAGCCTAAGGTCGAAAAAATTAAACCCAAACCTGAGATCAAATTTAAATTGTCACCTTTTTGACAACCCCAAATAGGCGCAGTGCAAAGCCCTGAGGTTAAAATAATTAAGGTTAAAAAAATAATTAAGGTAAAAAATATTAAGGTAAAAAAATAACTAAGGTTAAAACAATTAAGGTTAAAAAAATAACTAAGGTTAAAATAACTAAGCCTTAGCCTAAGCCTATGGTCAAAGTTGTTGAGCCTTTATCTAAGCCTAAAGTAAAAATAAGTAGTACTTAGAGAATTTTCAGGATATGGTCACATAAGCTGCCATACCAATGTTGGTAAATTCATCACTGTTATCTACGGTCTGATCGGAATTCCATTGATGGTCTTTGTCCTCCGCAACAATGGCAAATACATGCTCAAACTTGTGGCCAAAATCGAAGAATTAGCCTATGGGTCAGGATCCTTTTTTATCCCCAATCACCTACCTTTCTGCTGAATTTCAGAGAGCACTATAAATCTGAAAGTGCATTCCTGTCGGTGTCGGTCAAGTCGGCCATCTTCTACAATTGCTCGTTCTGGCTGTTCAGCTCGCTGATGATGGTCAATGTTGAGCAATTCACAGTGCTCGATTCGTTCTATTTCTCATTCTCCACTTTTTCGACAGTTGGATTTGGCGACATTACACCAAACACATTCTGGACCGAACTATGTGAGCTTCAGGAAAAATAAATTTAAAAAAAAAACGCTTTTTTTCAGTCGTAATATTCGCACACTTCATGTCGTTGTCACTGATTTCAATGAGTTTTGAGATCCTGTCGGTGAGTTGATAACTTAAAAATATTTTGACCAAAAGGTACTTCACACCTTTCATTGTCGGCGGATCTTTTCTTGAATAGGTTTTTTTTCAAATGTGAGAAGAGCTATCCTTTTGGGACCATTCTAAAAGATTTCTAAAAATCAATATCTATCTAAAAGTTAGGTCATCTAGACCAAAATGTTATGCTGAATCGAATGGTACCCTTGGTTTTGGGCTATCTCCAAATCTAAAAGTGGATCTGCTCCGTTAAAATATAGTGCTTTGACAGGTTCGAAAAGAGGCCAAATACATGCACGCTCTGCAATGGATTGACGAAGAGTTCCAACGTAGTCGACCTAATTCTAGAATGGAGAATCCCAACGACAGTAAGCTTCTGAATCCCTGCTTGACCTTCTGAAATGCTCAATTTTCAGCCAAGAATCAGTCTGGCGAATCGACTGCAAGCAAAGACAAGAATTCTTGAAATTATTAAATTTATGAAGGCAAAAAAAAACAAATACACGTAAAAAAAACAATTTGGCAAGAATCGAGAAAAAACAACAAGGAAAAAATATATCACCGAGACAACAAATAT
This sequence comes from Caenorhabditis sp. 38 MB-2015, assembly GCA_900536415.3. Lineage (NCBI taxonomy): Eukaryota > Metazoa > Nematoda > Chromadorea > Rhabditida > Rhabditidae > Caenorhabditis > Caenorhabditis quiockensis. The sequence goes on from LR552999.1 coordinate 45,671, forward strand.
GACTAGAAAAATGAGCATGAAAAATGGTCTAGATCTAGTCCATTTTAGGGCCAACTTGGTGTCATTGGTGGTGGGAAATTGGGCATCTTTGGGTGATGGTGGATGGCAGAGTAGATTGGCTCGGTGGTGTAGTCGTTCTCCTCTACGGTGAAAACGTGCTGCTTCTCCGACTTTTGCTGCACCATGACAACATCGGTTTTTGCCAATTGTGGAAAGTCGAAGGTTTGTCCACGTTGCAAGGCGTCGTTGCGAGTGGCTCGACGACGATAAGTCAAGCAGATGGCGACGAAGAGAATGAGGCAAATGGTGAAGATGGTGAGCATGATGACAAAATAGTTGCTAGCCTGGGCTTCATCAACATTCTTCTTGGTCTCGCAGAATTCACCCTCAAATCCATGAGCACAAACGCAAATGTGTTTGGAGCCATTGGCGAAGCATACACCATCATTCAAGCAAGTGTCGTTTGAGCAAGTTTGCGGAGCGATGGCTGAAAGAATGTTATTTATACACCTGAGTAAACAATACCCCCTAACATAGGAAGAGGGGGGGGGGGATTAGGGGACTTACCTTGAAGTTGACCATTTTTGTCGCACAGTTGATTGGTGGAGGTTGACTTGCAGTATTGTTCGCAGCGAGATCCGTAGAAGTTTCTAAAAAAAAAAAATTTTGGTAAAATATATACATAAAATTAAGTAAATCAACTTACTCTGCGCACTTGTAGTCCGAATTGATAGCCATGGTGATTCCTTGCGAGCTCAATACATCATTCAACGATCCTTGTGCTGGATGCATGGTGCGATGCATTTGACCCAACACGTTCTTGCTAATACTATGCCGCATGGTGATGGTGTACTCGAAGGTGGTGTCGAAGTCGTCGATGGGAATCTCGATCATCCGAGTCGAGTTGGCGTAGAACGGGTAGGTGAAGGTGCTCACCGACTTGCCAGGAAACGCCAACTCAAAGTCAACGAGAACTCGATGCGATGAAGTCATACTTTGGTGATATACACCAGCAGCATTGGTGAAGACTGGGAATAAGACGAGGAGCAAACAACACAAGGCATTCGACATCATAGTTCTGTAGATGTGCACTTTGTGAATAGGAAGGAGTAATGAATGAATAAATGGTAGGATAATGAAGCAATATCAACGCCTATTTATATGCAACACCAAAAAGGGGCGGGGTTCAAGGTGTGAAGAGTGGTGAAGGGATGATAGGGGGAAAAGAGGCGGGGCCAAGGGGTGGATAATGGGAAGATTATGGGGATGTTAAGATATCTGAAAAATGTCAAGCTGAAAATCCTTAAAATACACTGGAATAGTTACAGAAAAATATTATTAAAGGAGTTAGTCAGTTTTTGGTTCACTATAGGTACTGTGGATTTATAAATTTAAAGTTAGTAGTATACCAATAAAAAATACCAGATATCTTACAATAATACTACTTTGATTAATTCATGCTATCAATTTTACGATATCTTAAAAGATCTGGCTGAAAATCCTGTAATTCACTAGAATAGTATCAGAATGGATTTTGGCTAGTTTCAGAAGCAGTATAGGCACTTTAGATTTAACAAATCGGACATCAGAATTATAATATATCAATGAAAAATATCTGATAGCTTACAGTAATACTACCTTAATTAATTCATGCTATCAATGTTAAGATATCTGAAAAAGTCAAGCTGAAAATCTCTAAAATGCACTGGAATAGTTTCAGAATAGAAAAGTACAAGCAGAGTATGATGCTGAAAGTTAACAAAAAATATTTCAGATCATTGAATAATGTGGATTGCTGTGGATATAACTAACTTGAAATCAGCAGTGACCAATCAAAATTTCAGATAGATTACAATATACACAGACGGTGTTAAGGTACACTTTTTAATTATAGGTGAAAGTTGAGCCTATTTTAACTTATGTATATTATCCGGAATGCATACAACACGAGTTACTATACTTAATATACACATCTGAAATTTATTCAGGGGTCAAATACTTTTCTAGGGGTCAAATAATTCACAAGTATATTATCTTTTCACAAAAAATCTTTGGTCACTGAAATTTTTGATGCTGAAATTTGAAACTACAGTACCCCGATAATCAGTATACCAAATTCTAGATCCATGATGTATATCACAAAATATGTTCCCATTTTTTTGGCGGTATATGTTCCCCCGAAATAGTACTTCATTTTTGACACGTTTGTTTGTCGGCGGAAATCTGTGGATAGTTAGTTTTGAATGTGAGAAGAGCTATTAGTTTTCTGAACTAGATTATTTTAGTTTCAAACTTTTTAAATACAAAATGGGGTACTTTACACTTCAAAAAAAATTGACTGAAAATGAATGATTGAAGCACACTTCACACTTCAAAGCAGGCACGAGTGAGTGATAGGTGTGAAAAAAGCTGAGTTTTGGGAAGTCGGCATGGCTTCTTTGATAATATGGATATAGAGTTAGATTCAACTTCTTGAAGGTACATATCAATATCCTCTAAAGGTACATATCGGCTATTTCAAAGTCACTGCGTCAACTTCTTAAAAGTACTTTAAAGGCACATAATCAACTTCTTAAATGCACATAACTCTATTGATAATGTCTACCTTGAAGGTACCTTGACCGGAGGCTAAATATCCCCAATTTTCAAAAAGTATTTGATAAATCATAAATATTTCCTTTAGAACCTGTTGAACTTTAAAATCTAAGAGGCTTCTCGGACAATGCTCCAGGAGCCTAGTACTTCACACTTCTCCTTCTAACTTGAACTAATGATCGGGTGGAACATACTTCACACCTTCGAAGAAACATGACTGAGTGATAGGTGTCGAATCAAAGTCGGTACGATCTCTTTGATATCACAACCAATCTAAAAATGTATGAGCTAGACCAGGACTTCTCCAGGTGGGCCTATTAACAGCTGCATTGGACTTTTTTTTTAATGAAAATTGGCGCCCAGATGTATATACTTGCAGGTGCCTATTTTACTTTAAATATATATACAAATGAATATGATGATTTGGGTCAATATGAAACAGCTGGGTGAAGATTCAGGTGGGTTTAGAAACTTTTTTGCTGATGTGGATCAATGTCAGGATGTCTATAAAGTTGACCTAGATATACAATGCATCTCCAAGTACCATTTTTACACGCCAGAACATGATCGGAAATGGCTAGAATTAATGGTACTTCGGGATGTACATACATGTTTTATTGGCCCATGTGCATGTCGGAAGTGACTTTTGAAAAGGCGACAGAACGTTTTGTTTGTTTATCTTTGAGATCAAGAAACATATGTTATTACTATTATTATTATGTATGTATGCTATTTTTGGTGTATGTATAAAAGAGGGACCTACATATGTATATTTTCTGAACATTTGGACTTCACAGATGTTTAGGTCCATCCATCCATACAGATGTATAGACTGTCTGGATGGGTTTGCAGTTTTTCTCTGGATCTTGCAAAAACGAAGCATACATACAGATGGTGAGGAAAAGTGAATGTTGTTGGAAAATTACCGGAAATGTGTCAGAGGGGAATTATTTAGGCTTCAGAGGATTTTTTTGAAATCGGAAGTTATGGACATTTTGTAGGTTGAAGAAGGATGTGATGATCATTTTTTCATACATGGAAAATTTTCATGGTTTTCGAAAACTGTCAGAAATCAATTTTTAATATATGATAGTACCTTAAGGATTTTTAGAATCTTTCAGTACCTTCGGGACCTTCATGTGTACACCCTAAACTGTATTTAAACCCGATCTAAAGATAGTAAAGTTCATTTTTGAACCTAAATTAACTTGTAAGTAATTAACTAGACCTAAATTAGTAATTTCACTATGAGAAATGTCCAGTGATACCTATAGTATTCCAATATTTTTCAATAAACAGAAACATCTGTCGACAGCCCCTTTTTGATTCCAAAACCAATGGTCCTTATCACAACTACCCAATTGTGTTTTTCGAGATTTTCGCCGACAAAAAAAGCTGTCAATTTAATAGTACTCTTCCGTAGAAAATACCGCCAAAGATGACGGAACTTATTTCGCCAACAGGAATATGAAATACTGACTGAATATAAGAAGAGAACTGTAGAAAACCAGCGAGAATCCTTTCCGTAGTAAAGTCAAAAAATGAGGGTAAATATATTTAGTAACTCGGGAACGTATTTGTCTCAAGGTTTAGACATGGTGTCAAATTTTAGGAATCATGTTAAAAACATTTTTTTTAACACATCAGGATGATAGATACATGGTTTGAAACAGGAATATTGCAATGAGGTCAAGTAAGCAACAAAGCGAGCTGTGATTACTGAAAAATAGGCTCAGGTTAACCGTGTGTGGACTCAATTTCGACACCCTTTGTTTTTTCAAATTAGACATTTTCTGTATGATAATTATTCACAATATCCTGTAGAAATCTAGCTTATCTAGTCATTTTTAGTTATCACATTTCAAATACTATCCATTATTTCCTGCTGCAAAAATTAAAAATAGGTATACTTAATAACGTAGGAACGTATTCAACCCGGCGTTGTTCAGAACATGTATATTTTATGAATTCTAAGAAGTTATCAATCTGGATGTTTGAAAACGTTCTAGTTTGCTTCAGAATTGAGGTCTATGACAGATGTGTCAAAATAGATCAAATCCGAGAATCAAATCAAGCTTTGAGTTTTGATAAATCTAGTCCTATTAAGCCTATGTGGACCCCAGTTTGACCCCATACACCCGATCTCAAACTTGAATAACCCATAAGGCTTAATTTCATCATCTATCATCTACAATGCCCATCTTAATTTCAAAAACCAATATTCCTTTTCACAAGAAACTATCCAATTACTTTCGAGATTTCCGGCGACAAAAAAGGTGTCAAAAAATGAATGTACTATTCCGCCAAAAGATTACCATTTTTGTGTCTACTGGATTCTTTTTCTGGACTTGTTCATATGAAAAACTCATATATTTTCCGTGTAAGATATTATTAACACCTAGTAGATTAGGATAATAAAGTCCAACTAAGAATTTAAAGAAGCTGAAAACAAGGAAGTCATCAGAAAAGGGCTCAAACCACTCTAAAATTAAAACCGCGAAAATTGAGAGAAAATGACATAGACAGTTAGAGAAAGCGAGATAGTGTTCATTTTTGAGAGAATTAGGAACATCTGGCAGCGATTAGAATTGTTCTATGAAGCAGTAGAGCACGTTTGCTTCTTCTCTTTGTCTCGCTTTGCCTCTTGAATTCTTGAGAAAGAATTTCAGATTTTTCAAAATAGTTCATCAAATCCACAGAGAATGTTCAGCATCTTGAGAACTCTAGTATTAGGGTGATCAAAATCAATGATCCCTATCACAACTTCCCAATTATTTACGAGATTTCCGCCGACAAACAAAGGTGTCAAAAATGAAGTACTATTCGTCAGAATATACCGCCAAAGGGTATAGGTTCCTTCCCGGAAAATATACGAGATCTATGTATAAAATAGGGGACCAATATTTCACTTTCTATTTACGAGAACTAAAAGTGCTGCTCACCTAGCAAAATAAATGACGAATTCTTGAAAATGGCGAAGAAAAATGAAGAAGAAAAGAAACGGAAATCGTTTTCGCGCATAGCTTGGCCCTTTTTTCGAAAACGATTATTATTATTATTATTATGATGTATACTACTTCCACTACTACTACCAGGTTATGACAGAGAAGAACACATACAAAAAGAAAATTTGAAGGTTGACAGGATATAAAATAAGGTAATTTGAGTGCCGTTACATGGGGTGTACACCTGGTGTGTGTGTTTTTTGACAAGATGTTTTCTGGAGTGAGTGAAAGTGGGTGGCGGTGTTGGGTTACAAATTAGATGACATATGTAAAGAATTTGGTGTGAAGCTTATATATGTATTTAGACAGTTCAAATGTTTGTTTAAATCAACACCTTGTCACACCAACACACACCAAAATGTCACATTTAATTAATAGTCGCGCCAAGGCGCTTCCTGTAAAATCAGCGGGATATTGTCAGTTGATTGATGTCTGTCATCAGCGGATTTGAAATACATAGAAATACATAGAGCATACATTAAGTATGTATATATAAGAAGGGATTGAAAAAATAAAAAAAGAGCACGAGATGGTCGGATTAACCGAAACGATTATACCTGGTAGGAGTGGCGAGAAGGTGTGAACAAGAGGAGAATGATTGAGACAAAGGACTCATGCTAGGGTGCTAAAAGGGAGTCATTACAAGGAGAAGGAGTCTCTGGGAAGTTGAGGGAAGAAATTTGGAAATGGAAAATGTGGAACAGCTGTAAATTTTGAGAAAATATAGAAAATTTGAAGCGATTTTCGACAAAAATGTTCGTCCAGATGTGAGGAATGATGGGCAAAATTATGTGGACTCGAAGTTAGCCCCATTTGGATCTGCTACGAAGAATCAGAATATCTCAGAAACGACGAGAGTTATCAAAAAGTGGTCAATTACAAAATTGAAGATCTTGATATGATCTACAATTTTCTAATTGACTATTTTTTGATAACTCTTGTGGTTTTCGAGGGCCTCAATTGGGTCCGCTTTCTGGACACTTATCTGATGATATAGGCTATCTTATCAACTGTCAATTTGCTCAACAAAAAAAAAAATACACCACTGAAATTATAGTAATATATTAGCCAAAATTCAATAGGTAACACGCGCTCTATTGATAATGTCATATTATTTCGGTCTAAACGGAACTGTTGACTATTTTTGATGTCAGAATCGAGTTCTACAGGTAAAGTCGTTTACAGATCGCTGCCATACGGTTATTTCATTATAAAACCATGGAATGAAACGTTCTCGAGTAGTTTAACACGTAGAATTCGATATTGAAAATTAACTTGAATTTCATTTTCAGAGCAAAAACTTATAGATTATCAATAGAGTCCGTGTTACCGACTTATACATTTATCTCTTTTTTTTTAAGTTCTCTGGTCATTGAAATTTGTTAATACTAAGCTAAAATTCGGATCTACAGAAACCAGATGGCATTCCGGTTAATACAGTACTTAAAGAGATTATTATATATATATATATATTTAAAAATATATATAAATTATCAATAAAGTAGCCTAATATTATTATGAATCAAATTTAGATAACATTTTAGTCCAGATATTTTTGAGAACATAGGCAGAAATAGACGTTGGTTATATTGGTTTATAAATGGGCAAAACATGCTCTATTCACAACTACATTTTTACATATCTTAGACCAAAACTTATGGTTTGAAACTTTAGAAAAATACTGCAATTTTTTTCTCTGAAAATAAATTTTGGATTTAAATGAAGAAGAACTAGAAAAAGAGCGCACAACAAATGAAACATGACACACACCAGCCACCATAAATCCTGGCACCATATGTATGTATGTGTTGCACTTTGCTAACTAACCACATTAAATAACACAATGTTGCGTGAGTGAGCCTATAATTACTACCGACCTTGGCTGGGTAGACACCAAAAAGATGTATAGAGAAATTCCAGGTGCATCGAGCCTCTAAAAGCTTCTATTGTTTTCCACAAAAAGTCTCCTTGAAAAGAAAACAAAAAAAAACATACAGAACCTTTTAGTATTAACGCACCTGCGTAAAACTCCGTAATAGCAGGTGTCTGAACCTTGAAAGAAAACTTTTTTTTTTTGATTTATGCATTTGAAATTTTTTTTCTTCACCACAATAGGATTATGGGGAGAGGAGAAGGTGGACGACGAAAAAAAAACCATATAAATATATGAAGAATAAAAATAAAAATAATAATAAAATGAAACGAGATCCGTTTTGACTTACAATTAGTTTAGTGTGTGTGTGAGGTGGATTTGAAAACGAGAATGAAAGAGAAATTGTATTATAATTAAAATGGTTTTTGCGCACTTTTTGTAGGGGATATGGAAGATGGCTGAAATATCACAAAAACAAATTGCACCGAAAAGGATGTTGGAGTTTTTAAGTAAAAACATGGTGTAATTAAATTCATATACAGAACCAGAAAAATTGGTGAACCGAACCTGAAAAACTGGGTATTTAGAACCTCATAAATTGAACCTGATAAATTGATATACAGAGCCTAAACTGGTATTTAGAACCTGATAAAGTGTTATACAGTAGCTGATGAATTGATGAACCGAACTTGATAAATTGGTATTTAAAACCTGATAAATTGTTATACAGAACCTGATACATAAATATACAGAACCTAAACTGGTATAGAGAACCCAAATTGATATATAGATCCTGATAAATTGGTATTTTAATAAATCTTAAAAGAACCTTATAAGTGGTTATACATTACCGAAACTGGTATACAGAACCTGTTAAATTGGTAAACCGAACCTGTTAAATTGGTATTAAGAACCTCATAAATTAGTATTTGGAACCTAAATCGGTATACCGAAGATGATAAAACCCATTCTCTCAAAAGAGTTAGTCAGGATAAAAAAGGTCGGGTCTGTAAAATCAGACAACCCACCTATTTTAGAAAAATCCCGAACATGACTCAAGCCAGTTCTGACCCGATCTCCTCAATCGCCAGAGTTAGGGTCTAGTTTGGAACCGGTCAATGAATTATTAGGTAAGTCTGGGTATTTTCTTGCCTTTAAATATTTGTGTAGTCAAAATACATAGTATATATTTTACCCTCTCTATCTTCGAACTTTCTCAAATGTATAAAGTGCTATTTTTTGGTCTCGAGAAGTTGATAAACTATTCATCATTTCATGCAAACCCCTAATTTTGATTACTATGTATGTATCAAAATCACCTGTTTTTGTTCAATTGTTTAATGTATTTTTAATATTCTTTTCAGCTACCATGTTCAGACAATCGATCGATTCTGCCAACCATATATCCGAGTTCGGGTTCTTCGCAACACTTCTAATAAACTCTTGTGTTATTCACATTGCTTATCATCATTCTCACAGTCTTTTTGGGAGTTAGATTTCAGATAACTTTACCTACTCTTGTTCTATTTATCCCTATGTTATTAATATGCATACTACTTTTTCTGAACCTTGAGATATCCATACCCTCGAGCCCGTTTGTATGTGTTCTTTTTTTATATCCAGCTATGGATGGATTAGTTGTTCTATGGTTCATAGTAGATTCTAGGAAGCGAGTCAAACGTAAGTAGGTTTATGTATGTTTTCAGGCTTACAATTAGAACCTTTTTTAGGTATTCTTTGTGGACTGTTCAGACTTCTGAGTTCTGGCGTTTGTAGGAACACAACACACAAGAAAAGTGTTAATATATGTATGTATCTCTTGACGATTGAACTATCAAGTCAAATACTTTCAATATACCAATTAAAAATCCCAAAATGAAGTATGATCTTTTTTTTATCATACACAATAAATATATGAGAACCCTATCAACAAACCAAAATCACTTGAAAGAATCAAAGAGCGAGCATGCACTCATAGCACGATCATCATTTTTTGTTTGAAATTGATGATTGTTCTTTGAGCGACTGCGGCCTGGTTAAACTATGTGATGTGTAAAAAACGAGAATATAGTTTTTGGCAGTGTGTTTGATTTATTTTAAATGTTTCTTGATAACCATTTTTTGGTAATCATCCCAGTTTTGATAGAAAGTAATTTTTTTTAATAAAAAATGAAAGAGTTATACACCAAAAATATTGCTTATGTACAGTAATTCTCAACAAACTATTTTCTAGTTTCAAATAAAGTTTGCCCAGATTTGTATTATCCTATTTGGTTCTTATATCCCTTCAAATACCTGTGAGCATTTTTCAGCCCTATCTGGAGAAAATCCTGTTCAAGCTCAGCCCTGAGTCACCCAATTCTCATGTACACCTCATTGTCAGAAAAGACCGAAACTACAGTACCCCCACCATGCTTCCCTATTTCCCCTTGATCATCAAAAATCTTTGATTTTTCTATTTCCACTTCCATTTCTCCCAATACCCATTCATCGAAAAATGTCATCGTCGATTAAATTGAAATCAAATTTCCAAAGATCGTCGTTCCAAAACGTATCTCTTATCACATTTCGACGAAATTTTTCGAAGGACGCAGGGAACCCCTCAATATTGATTTTTTTTTGCATGTTTGGGTTCAATTCTCGTACATGAAAATATATAAATCATCTGACCAAACAAGTATTCCTATTCCTATTTTTATCATTATCAACACAAACTATCACATCTCATTCATGTCCATTTTACACAAAAAATAGAAAAGTTTTTGAGCAGAAAAATTTTTACACTCTTCTGACAATAAGCATTGCAACAAGCAGAAATCAAAAATCTATCCCTCCAGTCGTTTTTTTTTTCTTGTTTCCAGGAAACAACCTTATCATCATCCCAGATGGTCTGATTTTCTAGTCACGTGTTTGAAATTGGAAGGGGCGGAAGAATTTAGGCCACATGAATCATATGGCACGTGGGGGAGAAAAATAGAATGTATGTATGTTTTTATGTACATAGAGTTTCGTTTTGAAAGTGCGGGTCAACAACAATTTTTCACGTGGAAAAGTATAACATAGGTAAACGTAAATAGAAACTTAAAGGATCAAATATCTAGTAGTCATGTGAGCCTGTTTGAGCAGCCTAAAAATCCCTTAAAATTCTTGACTACATATAGAAATGTATGCTTTAGAACCCACACGAAAATAGACCAAAAACCGTGCATGAGGTAAAATCTTATCACCAAATATTCATGTGAAAACCTGATGTAGCATTTTTGGTTATCGAGAAGACCTTAGATCACAATCAAGTTGACTAAAACTTCACAAAATATATCTGAAATCCATTTCCTCATGAGAGAGAGCGTGGGAAACAAAACAATAGTACTATCTGCTAACTTGTTTATCAACCACACTTGTTCTGCAAAAAAACAAACAGCAGCAGGAGAATTGCACATGTCAAAAATGTGGCTTCAAAAGTTTTTCAGTAGTGGGAACTCATGTGGAACACTGTAGAGAGGTTTTCACGTGAAAATTAAATGATGCACTTTTGAAAAAGTTAGGTCATCAGAAGTAGTTTGAGAAAAACACGTGGCATCTGGTAAATCAGAAGTCAATCAAGCTTCTCGATGCTACTTGATTAGTATATGAATTTATGTATTTTCTGAAAACATATTTTCAAGTAGAACTAATTCAAGTTTTTTTAAATCAATTTTTTTAATCTATTTTGACCATCAATTCAATCATGCTTGGTTTTTCGGTGAATCTTGATAATGAATGGATCATATGAACCCTGAAATTATCGAGAAACTTTTATTAAAATCGGCTAAAGACACTTGGCACTCATTTGAATATGTATTAACTTTTGTTAATCGATACACAGTTCAGGAACCACGTGGCAGAATACTCTAGAGTTCTTTGGCATACTACTCAAGGACATTTTTCTTGACAGCTATTGACAATCTCATAGACTGTCAGCAGAAGTTGTCCACTATTATTCATGATTTGTTCAGTAACTACGTGATATAGTCTGAAACAAATAAAATTCATCAAACATACACTAACAAATTGTCGAAAAAAAGTATAACCTGATTTTTTTCAGAGTTTATCCGATTTGTTTCAGACATTTTAAAGTCAATATAATTTTGTTCTGACGTAAAAACTGTTCATAAATTACATATCAGTATCAGACAGGTTTCTTTTTGATCAAAACAATCCTTTTTATCACTAGATAAAAACAAAAACAAAAATTCGCTATATAAAAATCCTCAATTTCAGACTCACAATAAAACCAAATCAAAACTTTTTGCTCGCCTCGTCTCGCCTCAACCTTTCATGACCTCTATCTCTCTCATTTTGACCATTTCATCCCGCGTTCACATGAATTGCCCATGCATCTCCTGACAACTGTCCGTCCTTCTCCATCTTTTCGTCTATTTTCGTTCCTGCGCCTCTTGTCTCTCGTCGCCCGTTTTGCAAACAAAACACCAACCCCCTTGTCGCATACAAAAGGCCTATGATCTTCAGATTTTTTCTCATTACTTTATAAATATCTACATTACTTTGATGTATGTTAATGTTGTATTTTTTAGAGCAAAATGTTCGAGCGTGTTTTGAGCATCTTCATCGTCGCCATGTATTTGTTCGACACCATTTTCGCCACCAACGAGGAGCACAACAAGGGAAAAGGTTGGTCTTGATTTAAAATTTTCTGGAACCCTCATCACCCTGGAAATCATTTCAGACAACTACTCTTTGAAGAAGAAGTTGGCTATTAAGGATCGTGGAGTCAGAATGGAGCAATTTGCCGTCCCATCGTAATTTCCACCAACCATAACAACCCCAACTTCTGATCTCTAGCTCCTTTTTTGGACGAATCAATGCTCTATGAGCAAACTACGCGTACTCTAAATAATATAAAAAATAAATTTATTTGACATTAAAAAAATGTGTTTGTTATCAATGTGGGTTCGCTTGAACTTGATTTTTCGATTTTTTGATTCTTCATCCTTGACGCTTTTCTTCGTGCAGTTATTCGGATGCTAAAAACTGATCGAGCTGTTATAAGAACTTATCCAGTGATTAGCAACTGCTCCAGCCAATAGACAGAGTGGCTATCAGAAGCTGGCCTATTTAATACAGAATCTAGTCCATCCATGATAGAACCCTGTCCATAATTTGGAAACAGATCCAGCCATAATATGAACTGGTTCATCCATTAAACACTGCTCTAACTGTTAAAGAAATTTCTCCAGCAGTTAAAAACCAGTCCAGTCATGAAATTCTGGTCCGGCTGTTGTATGAACTAGTCCAGCCATCAGAACCTGGCAGAGCCATTATGAATTGTTCCAGATATTAACAACTAGTCCTTTCACTATAGAAATTGGTAATGGAATCATATAAACCGGTTCAGATATTAGAAACCAACCCAGATACCATAGATATCATAGCTCCAGATAGCTATTAGAAACTGATCCAGTACTTTCCATCTAATATAGTAAAGCTAATTCAGCGAAGTGGTCCAGCAAAGTGCTACAGCCTTTGTATAAACTGATTGAGCTACAGCCAATAGACACTGATTAGGAGCTCGCCCATGTATCCTAGAATCTGGTCCAGATATCATAAAATCTAGTTTGGACATCACAAACTGGGATATTTTTGTTAAAAACCTGTCTAGTCATAATAGAGACTGGTCTGCTTATTATAGAAAGTGGTCAAGCTACTATAGATCCCTGTCCAGCCCTTAGAAAATGGCCCAGCCTTTCAAAACTGGTCTAGATATCATCAAAACTGGTACATGTGTTATAGATCTCTGTTCAGTTATCAGTAACTGGTGTATTCATTTTTACACCTGTCTAGTCAAGACATAGACTGGTCTGGTCATTAGAAACTGGTCCAGCTATTGAACAAACTCTTTCAGTCTTCGTACAAAATAGTCTAGCTATCAAAAACTGATCCAGCTACTACAAACCAGTACAGTCATTGTAGGCACTGATTAGGAGCAGGCCCATGTATCCTAAAATCTGGTCCAGATATCATAAAATCTAGTTTGGCCATCACAAATCGGGATATTTTAGTTTAAAACCTGTTCAGTCATAATAGAGACTGTTCTATCCATTAACAACTGGTTTACCTATTATAGAAAGTGGTCCAGCCATTTGAAAATGGCCAAATTTTTGAAAACTGCTCCATTTATCATTAAAACTGATCCAACTTTCCTAGAAACTAGTCCAGCCATCAGAAATTGGCCCAGTCGTTCAAAAATAGTCTATGTATCATATTAACCGGTCCAGATATCATATACGCTGCTCCAGCTGTGGGAAACTGTTCCAACCTTCGTATAAACTAGCCCAGCTGATATAGAAACCAGTATAGACATATTGAAACCTCATTAAAACCTTAAGATTACTCACAACCTTGGTATATACTTAAAAATTAATTCTCTCATTTTATTTGTCCATAACAGTAAATCTTCTTCAGTCAATTTGTGTATATATTCATAACCTCGCCAAGCAAATATTTGCTCATTGATGCGTTCTCAACAATCATTTCTCTCTGTTAATTTACATAAACATGTTTTATTAAATTGTGACAGGTTCCTGATCTAGACAACCATAACAAGTCATCCATCACACAACATAAAATGAAGATCAATTTCAAAAACAAATTTACCTCTGTTTTTGAATGAACGTATTATCGTTCTTTTGTTTTTATCTGATAAGAAACGTATTCGTAACAAAAACAAAATCATACATACATACATCTGGAAACGTCTAGGGGTGCCTAGAAGATAAGGTGATCGATTTGATTTTCTAAAAATTCATAGAATAATCAACCTAAAAATTTGACGATATGATTCAATGGCTAGAATCGGGGTAAACGTTGAAATCGAGCCATATGAGACGAGGATGAACAATGGAATGATCATCAATGGAGACGATTGTTCATTATACACCAGGTTGATTCCTATGATGACACAGTGAAAAAAAAAGTATTTTTTCTTCAGAAAAAATTAGTTACGGACTTTTCCAAAATAAAAAACATGTTTCTGCAAAAATGGGAGGAGAATGTCGCGTCTGAAAATGGCAATGGTCCGCACACTAAATGTGCGCTTTTGCCGCACAGTTTACGGGAGAATATTTTCAAAAATTTTAAAATATTTTGTGATATTATTGGCTAAATATCCGCAAACTCGTTGATTTGGTGTGGAAAATGAAGAATATATTCCGATTTATAACCAATACACTGATATCTTTCTCTGAAACTGTTCAGATTACACATAAAACGTTATTTTTCCATTTTTTTGCCAAATTTTGTGAAAAATGGAATATTCTTTCTGTAAGGTCGTAAAATGTGCCAGTTTATGTTATGTCAGTCTCTCCCACTTCCCACAATGACTTCTTTTTGCCTTTTAGTCTTATTTACACTCATCTGGAACAAAAAAACAAAAAAAAAGTCAATTTTGAATTTCGCGCAATTGTGTGCAAACACCGCCTTAAAAAACCGTGGTAAAAAAAAGATACTTTTTTTTTGCCTGTGGATGATATATGGTAGAACTATGCAAATGATAATTACAATCATCTGTATATGTAGTTACGGTTCTCACTGAGAACTTCTCAGATGCACTTTTTGAGCACTAATAACACTAGCTGATAGGTTGTTCTGTGTTCGATGAATTATCCGAAACACTGTTTTTGCGTGATATTAAATTATAGCCGATATACATAAATATAGGGATTAAAAATTAAGTATTAATTGGTGACAAAAAACTATGATTTTTTGTTAGATCAAGTAGAATGAATTTTCATTTGACTTTGTATCACATATTGCTTATCCGTGGAGGTCAGTCAACGGCAAAAGACTATATGTAGTTTGAACCGACGAAATAGCAGGTCAAAATGAGAGATTTTGAAACTTTTCAAAATTTGATCTACTTTTCGTTAGCTGACCTCCACGGATAAGCAGTATATTCCTTAAGTTTAATATCAGCAATATCCGATTCAAAATAATATACTTGTACTACATACAATACGATTATATAAAAACTCACAATGTCAGTTTGATTTTTCCATCCAGGTTTCCTAAATAATTTTTGTTTTTTTGACTGTCGTGAATGTCACTGTTGACTTCATGAATCCTGTAATTGCACTTCGATAATTCTTGATTCAAAAAAAATTTTGGCATAGGGTCGAGAGCTGTGAAAAGCGCAATTGTAATTGTTATCAATCCAATAATAGTCCTTAATCCATTATCCATCATCGTTGTTGAAAATAACCGGAATCATTGTCTGAGTTATTTTCTTAGAAGACTCCAATAGATAAAGAAATTCGAATTTTTCAACAAAAAATCGGAATAGTAATCTTCTTCGAGAGAACTACACCATGCACACAACCACGGCCAAAATTACTTCCAATTTTTTTTTTTTTAATCAAAAGAAAAGTTTACTATTCCGGCATTTTTTTTTAATCTATTGAATAAAATCAGATAAATAGTAAAGAAATAAACTTCACCAATTTTAGCAAAAAAATAATACCATAAAACCTGGAAAAAAAACTAGAAAAAAACTTTGTTCTGTGAAGGATAAGTGATTTTGCAGTTTCAAAGTACATGTCGTGTGCTTTTCCATCAATTTAATTTAATTTCCTCTGCTCGAAACCGTTAAAACTATCTGAAAATCAAATTTTTCAACAAAAAAAATTTAGAATTGTAGTCTTTTCCGAGAGAACTACACCATGCACCCACCTTGGTTTTCTAGGCCATTTTGTTCGTCCGCGGTAAAAAAAGATTTCGGTTGGATTTTCTTATCGAAAAAATTATTTCGGCGATTATTTTGTAAACATCAATTGAATAAAGTCAAATTACCAGAAAAAAAAATAATTCTACAAAATTAAGCGGAAAAAATACTAGAATATAAGAGAAAACTTGAAAAAATCTCGAAAAATAATTTTTTTCTTTAATCAAGAGTGGTTTTATAATTTCAAAGTACATTTATTGTTTTTTTTTTCTTGATTTATTTTCATTTTATCTTTTTAAAATCGTTGAAAATATCTGAAAATCGAATTTTTGAAAAAAAAAAACACAAAAAATTGTAATTTTGTCCGAGAGAACTACACAACAAGTTTTTCTAGGCCATATTTTCTCTTCCGCTGCTCCGAGTAATCAACAAAACAATGGTCCACTCTTTTCGTATAGTTTCCAAGCAAAATTATTCTTCAATCCCAGATAATCATCACCCCTTTTCTATTTCCCATCTCATATACATGTATAATAAATCAAAAAATCAATTCTCATTCTTCCGAAAGTTTCACTTTCTCCCCGAAGTCACACTGAAAAAAGTGTCCAGAAGAAGCAGTAATTAAACTTTTTACAAAATACTGGCTAACAAAATGCTATATAAGCCCAAGTGTAACCTTACTTCCATACGTATTCAGGTCACAATGGATTCTGAAACTCGTGTCGTTGCCTATAGATTTATTGCGTATTCAGCGGTTACGTTGGCTGTTACTGCCGTCTTTGGTGTGAGTTCTCCTGATTTTCGAGAAGTAAAATCAATCAATAATTCCAGATATGTATCACCCTTCCTATGTTACACAATTATGTTGAGGGTATGAAGAGACAGGTCGACAGAGAGTTGATGTTCTGTAAGCATACCACCAAGGATTTGTTCGATGAGATGGCCAATGTTAAGGTAGGTTACAACACATCGCGATTCCCCAAAAAAAAGCGAAAACTGGATAAGAAGATAAGAATCGTTTTCAGACGTCTGCGCGTAACCATACTCGGTTCGGTCGACAAGCAGGATATGATGATGAATTTGTGGTTGAGAACAATGTTCAAGTGGGTGGCGGCACTTGTGACGGTTGCTGCTTGCCAGGCTCACAAGGACCACCAGGTCCAGCAGGTCGACCAGGTCGTCCGGGACGTCCGGGTGCTTGCGGACAACCGGGTACCCCAGGTAGACCACGTGGTGAGCCATGCAATCCAGTCACCGTGCCACCATGTCGCCCATGCCCACAAGGAGAGCCAGGAAAGCCGGGAAGCGATGGAGCTCCGGGAGCACCGGGTGCACCAGGAAAGCCGGGAGTTGGTGGAGGTGCGGGAACACCGGGTACCCCGGGATTGAAGGGAATGCCAGGACAGCCAGGAGCGCCAGGAAACGACGGACGACCGGGACAACCAGGACAACCGGGAGAGTCGTCAGTCATCCCAGGACAGCCAGGACCAGCCGGACCATCGGGACCACGTGGACCACCAGGACAACCAGGAGGACCAGGACTCCCAGGAGGCGAAGGGCAACCAGGAGCACCAGGACAGCCAGGAGAGGATGGAGCGCCGGGTAATGACGGTCAACCAGGAGCTCCAGGACAACCAGGACAACCAGGCGGGGCTGGCGAACGTGGAATCTGTCCAAAGTATTGCGCTGTCGATGGAGGAGTCTTCTTCGAAGACGGAACACGTCGCCGACGTGCGGTTCAATAAAGAAAAAAGCAATAAAGATTTTTTATCTCAGTTTTGTTTTTTTCTCTGGGTCTCTCACTTGCACACAGTCTTTAGACGTCGTCTTTCTCTGGGTCTCTCATATATACACATTCTCTAGCCGTCTTCTTTCTCTGTGTCTCTCATATATACATACATTCTCTAGTCGACGTCTTTCTCTATGTCTCTTTTTTATACACACTATCTAATTGTCTTCTTTCTCTATGTTTCTCTGTTGTACATACTCTCTCGCCATCTTATTTCTCTCTGTCTCTCATGTTCTCTGATCGCTTGCATAAGTTGTCGGTTTCTCTCACTTGTACACACTCTCTCGCCGTCTTATTTCTCTGTGTCTCTCACGTCTACACGCTCTCTAGTCGCCTTCTTTCTCTATTTCTCACAGTTGTACACTTTCCCTAGTCGTCTTATTTCTCTGTATCTTTCACGTCTACACACTCACTAGTCGTCTCGTTTCTCTATGTCTCTCATTAATACACACTCTCTGATCATTTTTATGAATTACCTGCGTCTCTAATCTATACACGCTCCCTAGTCGTCTTCCTTCTCTGTGTATCTCAATTATACACACACTCTCTAGTAGTCTTCCTTCTCTGTGTCTCTCACGTCTACACACTCTCTAGTCGACGTCTTTCTCGATGTCTCTCATAAATACACACGCTCTCTAATCGTCTTCTTTCTCTGTGTCTCTCACTTCAACACACTGCCTAAGTGCCTAGTTTCTCTATATCTCCCATCCAAAAATACTCCTTTATCACGTATTCTTAATCACTCTCTGTGTGTCTTGATTAGATACACTCTCTGCGTCTCTCAATCTCTAGATGTTAATGAATATGATATACGCATATATCTCATGTAAAAATGCGTTTTTGCGTAATCCGAAACCTGTTCGAAAAGGTGAATAATATCTCCAAGACATCTCCGAATCGAATAAATATTTATGTACATAACAAATTATCCATCTAGGTATGCTTGATCTTCCTATTCTTCCTGGACTTTTTGATCTTTCGTCTCTCCTCCTCCTCCTCCTCCTCTTCCTCGTCCTCGTCGGCCTCTTTACTCTGCTCCTCTTCATCCGAATACTCTTCCTCATCGTCCTGATATCCACCACGATAGCCGCCACCACCGCATCCACAACTTGATGGTGCTGGGGCGCAAGATCGACAACTCTGTGGTGGACATTGACATGGTGGAGGTGGTGGTGGTGGTCCGGGAAGGGGTGGTGGTTGGAATGGTGGAGCGGCGATGCGACGTGGAGGAGCACACCCGCCACAAAGACTCAATGTTGCACCTCTGGAAAAATATACCTTGTTTCAAAACCAAAATTCACTTAAATGTACTCAAAAAAAATGATCTACAAATGTTCATGATGTCAAATCAATTACATAGTTTATATATTAAAGGAACATTCATAGTCAACTCGAAGTGTCTCAGGGACCTCATGAACAAAAATGTGTACCTATGAGTCAAGCATGCCACGTAGGTGAGCTTACCTAGCAGTCAAGCATGCCACGTAGGTGAGCTTACCTAGCAGTCAAGCATGCCACGTAGGTGAGCTTACCTAGCAGTCAAGCATGCCACGTAGGTGAGCTTACCTAGCAGTCAAGCATTCCAAGTAGGTCTACGTCATGTACCTTGTTAACAAGCTTCTATGTATGTCCACCAGTTCACCCTGTAACTCACCCACATCCACATCCACCACCGCCACTCAAAAACAATGCCCCAGCCGCCACCACAATCGTTGAGAATATCAGCAATCTTTTCATTATATTATCTCTCTACAAATGCCACTTTTTTTTCGTTGGGAGATTTCGAATCGAAATCGGCTTATCATATCATCGTATCAATGCCAATGTGAAACCAGAATTGGATAGAAGATAACGCGCGCAAAAAGCTCTAGAAAAAAAACGGTTTGGGCTGAAAATAACGGGTTTCAGAGTGCGGCAAAAAACGGATGGGCGGTCAGTTTGAACCGTATAAATATGGGCGGTTTGAACGGTTTCAACATCATTCATTCAGCTTTTGCTTCTTTTCCTTCTTCCAACAATAAAGCTCGCTTTCTTCTTACAGTAAGACCAAAAAAAAAACATCATGCAACGACTAGTGATTGCGTTCGCCCTGGTATCGGCCTCATCCGCCTTCTTGCTTGGCGGTGGCGGTGGAGGTGGTTGCGGTTGCGCCCCACCACCACCACCCCCACCATGCGGTTGTGGTGGCGGCGGTTTCTCGCTCCCACAATTGCCACCACTTCAATTGCCAAGCCTCGCTTTGCCAAGCTTGGGAGGCGGCGGCGGTTGCTGTGCTCCACCTCCACCTCCACCACCACCTCCACCACCACCACCACCACCACCACCACCAGCGCCAATTGGTGGATACGCTGTCGCTCCACCACCAGTTCCAGTTGGAGGAGGATATGTGCCACCACCAGTCGCCCCACCACCACCAGTCCCAGTTGGCGGAGGATATGTGCCACCACCAGTCGCCCCACCACCACCAGTCCCAGTTGGCGGAGGATATGTGCCACCACCAGTTGCCCCACCACCAGTTCCAATCGGAAATGCCTACGTCGGAAAGTAGATATACAAATTATGTGTTATTTTTCAATTTTCTATTTGTTTGTATATGCTGGGAGAAAACAAAAAATAAATTTATTTTCTTTACAAATCAAATTGATCTTGCAAACGAGGCAATCACAGCATTCCTCGATTGATGAAACATTTCGACAAATCTTCTGCGCATTGTTCGATTCATAGTCAAATAGGTGATCACTGGGAAACCATGAGAAGCTTGCCATAAGAACTGAGCGGATATGATGGACCAAACTGGAAGAGATAAGAAGTTCATAGTGACGTAGATTATTGAGCTGAGTTGATCAATAGCGCAGATAACCAATGCTTGATAGAGGATAGTGTTTTTCTAAAGAAGAAAAAATGAATTGGAAGGGTTCATGCCAACTATGAATAGACATACAAAAGCCTATCAGCTAGGATATAGCTAATGTACTACTGTCATGATCTATGTATGTACTAGGTCATATATTCAATGTATAATGTCATATTGTGGTAATTAGACCCTTGGATCTTTGACATGAACCACAAGTTGTACCCTTAGTATTACCATCCATATTCTCTTCATGTATTAGGATCACATTGCGGTACTACACTTCTAGCCATTACCCCTGGACTTTAGGAATGATACACATTGTACACTCCATCATACACTACCCATACGCACTTCCTCTGTTAGATCGTTTTTTGATACTACTTTTCTAGTCACAACCCCTGGACCTTGGCCTTGGTACACGACATCCTACACTCACCATTAAACACTCTACGTATTAGGTCATATTTTGGTACTACAATTCTATCTAGCCCTGGATCGTGACCCCACTTAACCGTACACTTTCTGTAATAGTTCGGATTGTGGTCCTAAATATCTAGCCAGAATCCCTAAACCATATGCATAATATTCATCATAAAAGCTTCTTGTGTTAGGTAATACTTTTGTCAACTATGTATCTTACCGATATTGAAGTTGATTGATGATTTGTATCAACATTATTCCGATTTTTCCATTGTCCAATAATCATGATTCCAATATAAATATTCAAAATGAACGTCAGAATGAATACTGTCAAGTTATTAAATAGATGATATAGGTTAGTATATTCTAAATGTCGATCCGGGAAAATGAAGGGATCGAAGAACCAGGCAAAATAATTTGAGTTGAACAACACCGGTTTGGTAAACAGGAAGAAGTATAATCCATAGAGAACAGGTAGCATCAGGCAGATGTAAGTTTTTTTGCCTTCAAAAATTAGATCATGAAAATGAGGGCTCTTAAAGCCTAGAATACGATTTATCAGTAATATAATATTTGCTAAACATGAGCAACACCATAGGCTAACTGCCAATGCGCCGGTGTAATACACAAGAGTTGGATAGGTGCAAAAGACAGCGCCAATTATGGCAAGATATCCGGAGAGAAGTGCGTTGAAACACAAAGCAGCGACATCAACAACACCTACGAAGAACATGATTTTGTAGCAGGAATGTTTGAAAAGATCAGGCGATAACATAATTTTCAAACAAGGTAGGAAAAGTGTGGAAAGTATGACTCCAGAGACTATTGATATACAACCTATGATTGGTCTTTTGACAGCTTCATATATTGTATATTGACCACAATGATAGGCAGGGATATTGATAACACTTCCATATTGCAATACGCTGTTCATTGAAAATAAAAAATATGAATATTTCTATTTCGATTCTTTTTTATTCAAGTCCCTGTAGATTGGGTGTGATTTCTGGTTTGTTTTTGGGTTTTCACTTTTGCGAAGATCTGTACTTGTCTATTGATAAAGATGACATACATATGTATCATACATATATCTTTGTCAATTCGAGCTACTTCAAAGGTCAATTCAAGAGAAAAAAGAAAATAGTACTTTATTGGCTGGCTCAGTTTACCAAAGAAAACACACCATTTTTCGAATTTATCACCACGGCTTTTAATTTTTTTTTTGTTGAAATTTTGAAATTCTCCTGAAAAACTTCGATGATTAATACCCACGTCCCTAAGCGGCGTCAAACGTTTTTTCATGTTCATACATAGAATTGTTGACTCACCACAATTTAAAAACCAAAGAGGAGATGTATATTATCCATGGAGCACACATGAACCACTAAGATTTTTTTGGACAACATGTGTTCCCACCACGCACAAACCTAAAACAATATTGGCGTGGTGGATTTATTGATTTTTTTAATGGATCTGCTCTTTCTTTTTTTTTGTTTTTTTTTAATAATTGAAATACATGAACTAAATCATTTTTAAAAAACCATTATTATTTTTACAGCTTCATTTTACAATGAGTAATTCACCCGAGTCATCCGATGATTACATGGGTTTTGAAAATCGAGAAGACTTCAACACTGCCGTCATTTATCACAACGACAATATTATGGAGCAAATCATATCACATATCCCAAGAATTCAGGATCGTTTAAAGTTGGACCGTGTATCCCCTCGTTTACAACAGTTGACGAGACAAGCAGATTGGGTAACATCAAGGCAATCATTAATAATATGTCACGATGACTATACCATGTCTATTTTTCTCGGATCGTTTGTCAGAAAAATCTCAGTTTACTATGGAGGTTCAAAGAAGTTGATGGATGTTCTTAAAAAATTGCTCATTGTCAAAAAAGCTGTGAGAAACGTCATATTTGGAGACAAGGACTTTTGGTTTCATGACCGAAATAATGCGACATCGATTTTGTCGCTTGAATTTATTCAGTATCTAGACAACTTTCGGAATTTAAGAAATTTCGCTCTGAAAAGAACAAGGATTTCAACAGAAGCTATTGAATTCTTGGCCTCGAGCGCGTGTCAGTTCAAAAATCGAATTAAGAACCTCGATTTATCACACTCATCCTGTAGCTCCTGGATGTCACACCTGATCAATGAAGGGCTTCAATCTTTGACTCTCGGGAAATTGGACGTCTCAACAACACCGATGATCTGCAATAGGTTGAACGAATTGAAGTTACATTTGGAGAGAATCGAAGTGGAGGTTATTGACACTCAAAGTTTTGGCCATGTGCAAGATTTGCTCTCAAAGTTATCTTACCGATGCACAAAATTTCAAATTTCGTTTTTCAACACTTTTCGAATCACGAGAAGCATCCATCTTTGGACTAACATCAACTCGCTAACTATAAAATACGAAAATGTTTCTAATTTCGAGGATATGTCAGCAACATTTGAAAATATCAAATATTTAGAGCATTTGGAATATCTCACAATATCCACAAAAATCAATGAATCTGCTCTGGAGATTTTGATGAATGTGATTAGATCCTTGGCCAAGTTGAAGTACTTGAATCTCATTGACTTGGGATTGAAGAAAAATGTGAGTAAGTTTTTCGAAAACCTCCCATTATCTCTTGAAGAAATTTGGTTGGATAATTTTGCGTGGGATGACGAGGCGATCGACAAGTTATGCGAGAGACCATTCAGATGTCTTAAGAAATTGACGGTATGGAGGCCAAAACGAGCGGATAGGAAATGTCTGTTTGAAAAGTTGATTAATCGTTTTCAAGGCTTGCAAATGTTTCATTTTGATGGGAAGATTTCTTGCGATTTGGTCACGCTTATCATCAATCTTCCATTGCTTGATGATGTTATGATAAATGTTTGGAATGAGGTTCCTATGGAAATGGTTGACGCGCTTCAAAGAAAGTTCAGTGTATATCGATATAATCCAGGCAAGGGATACATTGAACTACATCTCAGCAAAGGTCAATATTGTCCAAAGACCCTATCCACTTGGTCGCGAATTTAATCGGTAGAATGGTGAGTAGGGGTTAAAGGTTTGGCTGTCTTATTGAACTCAAGTAACCTTGTAGGCGAGGCTATTTGCGATTGTTTGACACACAACATTTTTTATTCCTGAATTTCTGTTAAACAGTTTTGAACCTGAATTTCGTTAGGAACAGGCTTCACAAATTAAGGACCCCAACACATATATCATTTAACAAGCTCTTTCTCACCAAACAACATTTTCAGAATCACCCAATACTGTCACCAATGCTCACACAACACAATCATCAATATTTTGCTCTTTTTTAATTTTTTTAACTTTTGAATAAAATATGTTATAGTTCATATCATTGGTTGTCAACAACAAATTCAGGTTTTTAATCAATATTTTTCGAAAAATGCATAGTCTATTTTAGAAATCAAAGTCCTTTATCCCATGGAGAGAAGAGTGATAAACAATTAGACAAGCTTACAATAAAAACAGAACTTCAATCATTTTTCAAAAATGAATCAAGTACTCGAACACGGAAGTGTTCTCAATATCCCAGCCTATGATTGTTCTCAAGCTTCACTGTTTCAAGGTATACAGAGACCAATAATTGGCATGTTCTCCATGGCACTAGGGTCTATTTTTTGCTCTCTATTCCTAATCTGCCTTCGAATTATGCTATCTCCCGATCTCATCACTCTTTCCTGCTACAAGATCATGTTCTTTGTCGGTATCGTTGACATCGCGGCGCTGTGTGTCTGCGCAATTCTCTCCGGATATCTCGCCACCAATGGAGCAATTTTCTGCACCCACCCTTCTCTTATATACTACACTGGCTCTCTTGGTATGAGTCTATGGTGTTGCTCCTGTTTAGGAAATATTATTCTGCTAATAAATCGTATGCTAAAATTTAAAAGCCCTCATTTCCATGATCTACTCTTTCAAGGAAAGCGCACTATATTCTGCCTACTATTACCAACATTTTATAGCCTATATTTTCTACTCTTCACCAAGCCTGTATTATTCACCTCGAACTCATTCGCCTGGTTCTTCGACCCCTTCATTTTCCCCGATAGACATTTAGAATACGCAAATATATCTCATATGATAAACAACTGCACGGTAGTTCTGCTAACGTTCATACTTTACATGTATATTGGGGTGACATTAGCTGGGCAGTGGAAAAATCGGAATAATGTTGATAGGAATAGTCGATTGACCTCAAGATCAGTGAGTTTTGTCTATATCAAAAACTTGAACTTGATCAGGAATCAAAGAAGCAAACCATGTAGGTATTCAAAATACGAAAACATATATCATTATCATTCTTTTCTTTTGAACTTATATACGATATATACGAAAGTTATATACGAAACGTCAGAAATTATCATGATATTTTGATTAAATATCAAGGATCAAATTAGTTTTTTCTTCCGTATGAAACTCATGATATGTCTGGACCTCAGAATTAATACATAGTGTACTTAAAGAGGACTACTTTCCAGAAGAACACCCTGCTCCACCAAGCCTTAGTCATCTGCGCAATTGATCAATTCGCCTCCACAGTCTACGTGGCAATGAACTTCCTAACCCTTCCCACCTGGACCATCATCACTGCTCAATTCTTCTGGCAAGCTGCTCACGCCTTCCCCGTCATCACCTATCTCACAATGAATCGAACAATGCGCAAGCGATTCATCCAAATCTTCCATCAACCTGAGCACATTGTCATTGCTTCGTTCAGCAGCGCGGCAAGAGCAATCTAATTTAGACTAGAAAAATGGCGAAGAAGAAGAAGAAGAAGAAGAAAAAATCTAATAATTCCCCGAAAATTAGTTGAGCGAGGAAGTAAACAAGCCGCCAGTTTTTTTCCATGTTGCTTTTTTGGTGTTAGCTGTGAGTTAGTGTTTCAACATGGAAGAATCTATCCATGGTCTTCCGGAGTACCTGAATTTTCATTATTTTTTCACATTCTCAACGATTCTCGCTGCCCTTCCAATGTTATATATGCCACCAACTATAATGGTGATGATCTATATTTATCGGACTTATTATAAGAATCGTAATCTACCAGGAAAAATGGATAGCAATTTGTTTTTGCTTATTATACTATTTTTTGTATGTGTGAGTTGGTAGGGTTTTAAGAAGTGGGCCGGGCCTGACAATGGCCTTTTTTGGAGTAGCTTGTAGGCTCAGGCTTAGGTGCAGGCTTAGATCTAGATCATACAAGGCTTAGGCTTACAGATAGACAGGCATATGTTCAGGCTTAGAGATTCGTAGGCTCAGGTTTGAAAGTTCTAGGCTAAAGATACTTAGACTTAGGTTTGAAGAGGTTGAGGCTTAGATCTAAAGGATTAGAGAATTCAGTCTTAAGCTTAGATCTAGATATTCTAGGATAAGGCTTAGAGATATCAGGCTTAACCTTAGATTTAGGGGCTCTGTTGTTTAGACCTAGAGTTTACTAAGGTTTTAGGTTTAGGACTAGATTTGGGTCATTCTCGATGCAAAACCTAGCATACATTGGAAAAGTCCCATTCATTAACGTAGAGTCATCAAAAATACGTCATAAGTTTTTTACTTTTGTCTAGGAGTACTGTAGTTCTGATTCATCCATCCAAAAATCTATGAGCTTACATATTTTCAACCTGATGTTTACATGAGTCAAAGCTCAACATATACACATGTATGATACGAAAAAAAAAACCAATTTTCGGGCAACGAAAACATATACGTCTCGATAATTGTGTTTTAATATGTATGTATATCAGGACTAGACGCACAGATTTTTGAGATCAGAATGATTAGGGACCGATACAATCTTTCTAGAACATTGGCTTCTTTCTCTGCGACTATCTTCGTCTCAGCCTTCCAGCCACTGGGATTTTCACGTCATGGTGCGCGAGTATACAACCAAATCACTATTTCAAAGTCCTCTTCATGTTTACCTTCTATTTCAATTATTGTGTTATTATGATCCTTTTTTATACATGCTTCGTTCGTCTGATCATTCTTTTCTTTCCCCGTAATAATGAGAAGGTGAATTTGAGTTCAGGTAAACTCTGAAAATCAATTGATTCAAAAAAAAATTCAGCTCGTCAAATGGGTAATGCGTATTGGACTCTTTCTCATTTTCACAGTCCCAATTGGCTGCACATTCTTCATGGGTCCCGCCTTGGGATATTGTAGACAAATGGGTGATCCTCTCTACTTTGGTGCAATCTACATTTATTATAAAGGCACCTGGTTTGGTGTAAGTATATTTTAAAATGGTGAATTTCAAAAATTGAATTTCTTCTAGCTTAGAAACACCCCGTTCCACTTAACAATGTCAATAGTGATGTGTGTATTTACTGTGGCGACGACTTCTTTGATGATATATCGATTAAGAAGCACCATGTTCATAAATATGTGAGTCTAAGGTAAATCTGTGAGTCTAACAACTTTGAAAACAATTTCAGATCTCAAAGAACTAAAAAAGCAGCGGATCGAGCTGAATCTTCCCTATCACTAACGCTGCTCGCCACAATGATACCCTTCGTTAATAACACTATACTGACGGTGAGTAGTACAAAGAAGCTTAATCGGTGTACCCAGAGCTGTCGAAATGGGAAAAATGTGGGCTCCAGATAGCCCAGATAGAAATGCCCATTCCATCCCATCCCACTTCAAGAAATGACCAGATAAACTGGGGTGGGCTGGGTTTTCCCAGTTGGGAAATTTTTTTTGTAAATTTTCGAAAAAGTTCACGTTTGTATTTCTTTTTCTGACGTATTGGTCGTTTTTTTGTTCATTTCATGAAAAAATTAGTGTTTTTTTAAGAAATGAAAGAAAAAAGAAAGCCCACCTGGGCTCCCATGGGATGGTAATGTTTATTTGGAATTTCCCACGTGATAAAATTTACTCATTCTTCCCAGTTAATCTGGGAAGCCCATCTGGGGTACATTCCATTTCAACAGCTCTGGGTGTACCTGAAATAACAAATTCACCTAACAACAAAAAATAGGTGACGTTTTCAACAAAAAAAAACAATGAACAAAGAAAATGCGCTTTTTTTCGTGTCTAAAGGGGAGAGAACATGTGATAACTTAGACTGAATCGCTTGTAGATTTAATTTTCTTTCAATTGGTGTACATAAGAAGATAGAGGTCAAAATAACCTGTAGAACAAGGATTGCTAGATTATATATATATATACCAGTTAACATATTGTATACATAGTGCACATACCAGTTGATGTAGTATAAATACTGTTCATTCAATTTTTGTGACATTGGAAGAGAACCGTATAGAAATAGAATTGAACAATTTCATGATATCAAGAAAAAATTAGAGAATCAGAAAAAATCAAATCGCATACCTACCTTCAGTTTTGGTTTCAAATCCTCAAAAAAATGGGTGAACGTTTAAATGTATGATTGAACAATTTCTCATGTTTTGTTTCACTGTTGTTCAATTTTTGAAAATAATTTTTAGATGTATTTTTTAAAAAGTTCCAATTTTTTTCGAAAATTATTTGTTCAATTTCTATATGGTCAATTCGACCGTCCCGTTTCCAGTACGTCTACATAACCACTCCCCAATACGTCTACTACATGATGATCCTCCGCCCTTTCGGCAATGATGCTCAAGCTGTTATCATCCCCTGGCTCCTCTTCTTCACCCATCCAATGTTCAAACCATCCCATCGTGTCCAACCATCTGCTACCTCAATAATGCTCTCGAGATCGACAATTGGCGCAGTTATTGGAGGCCAAACAGCCATTTCTTCGTAAATTGTTATGCACTATTTCTAAGAATGAAATAAAGACATTATATTACCAACGTGTTAGCTTTTTCTTTCATTATTTTTTTTTCTGGCAGAAAAACAACGTGTTATAAAGTGTACAATGATGCCGTCGATGTTTATGGATTCAAGCGAGGTTAGTTGATCGGGGAAACTCGTGAATTTTATATTCTAAGGTCAGACAGGTATATTTTGAATACTTAGAACTATTTCGCTAATGAGGAATTGTATAATTTCATGCATAACTGATCAATTGCAAATTTCTAGTCTAAATTCAAGCTGAGCAAAAAAACATAAACCTTCTCTAAATGTTCAACTGGTATAAATGATTTATTCTAAATGTATTCATCAGAAGACCAGGATGTAAGTAGAGCTAGCTCGCCCAAAATGTTCCAGAAGTGGTTTAGACGCAGCTTAAGACAATCACACATGATTATCGAGATGAATCTATTTAAAAAAAATTTTAAATGATCCTATGGACCTTTTTTTATTACTTAAAAAGCAAATATTTTTGTTAAAAAACGTTGTAGAACTACGTTCAAACCAAATGAGACAATAGAATAAATTATCTGCGCAGAAATCAGAAGTAGTTATTTTTAAAGTGCATTTACAAGGAAGTAATATTCAACCTAAAGCAACAAAGGGTAAAACACGGTAACAGAAACTACAAAATTGAGGATAACCATGAAACAAATGTTATTGACGACTATATTTTTTGGGATCATCATTTATTCTATTTTTGGAATCATTCTTATATCCCTTTAGTCAGGTTGCAAAATCAGGCCGCCCATTCGCCCGTTCGCCCGTTCATCCGATAGCACGTTTGTCTTTTTTCTTTCTCTTTTTTTGAATAAAGACCGGGCAAACGGGCGCGGGCAAACGGGCGCGAGAATTTACGGGCGAACGGGCGCTTTATTTTACAAGCTTACTCTCTACTCATAATGAGAATTTTCCACTATAATAATTGAGTCTAAGCCTAAGCATAAATTTAATGCGATGTCCAAATCTGAACAAAAAATAACTCGCGTTTGAAATCGGTACCTGCACAACATCTTAAAAATATTTTGTGCGTTGAACTTATCATAAAAAAAATATACGTGGTTGCCAATTGATATGTACACCTTATTTTTCTCTCAAAATCTACAAATTTGCTTTTTTTTTTATAGAAAAACTCAATAGCTTTTGACGTTTTGTTCTCGTTTTTTGAGGTGAAATCATTATTGCCACAGGACACATTTCCTGGAATATTTCATCACTCCCAGACGAAAAAAAACAAGGTTCAGAGAGTTCATTCTTTTGTCTGTAGAAATTTTATCACTAGAATAAGCTTTCGTGACTATATACCATTTCTCTATTTATGTATTACCCAAAACATTTTCAAATTCTCAACATCTGGATCAAAAAGAGTAGTTCTGCGAAAAGTTAAAGATTGGATACAAACTTTGATTTTTTGATTTGATAAACTTATTTACGCGAAAAAAATCGGGACAGCGGATAGAAAAAACGCATAGCTATAACCCATTTATTGGATTTATCCAATATGTATATGTGCCACTTGCGAAAACACACATTTTTGAAGTTGATGTTTTTATTTCTTTTACTTATACTTTTTTTTTGCTGAAAATCCACGTAGTCACTTCTTTTCTCAAAAAATTCTAAGGTTGTAAGAAATCAATTTTTCTCTGTCTACTGAAAACTAAAAATAGCATGTCATAGCACTTTTTAAAATCAATTAAATATTGTTTTCTTAAATTTTCAAGTCTAGTGATTTAGGTTGACAATCAACTCTTTAATTTAGTCAATTCTGGTTTTTTAAAGGTCAACTGTGAGAATCCCCACACGGATTTTCAAAATAGTGTAAGATTTTTAGAAAGTGTGTACTATAAATACGTCGCTGAATACAAAAATCGTATACTTTCATCCAACTACCATTTTTTCTCAGATGTCTACCGAGCCAACTCAAGCAGTTCACGGTAACACAACATACCGAGACTATCCCTACACCTACGCCACATGGCCCGTGCTCATCGCCGTTATCCCTTTATTCTACATGGTCCCAACAGTCTTCGTCATTGCCCGAATATTCACCGTTTTGCTCAAATCGGTTTTTGGATCTAAGAAACTGCCTATTAATAATCACATTTTCCTAGTTCTTTCGTTAGCCCAATTTCTTGTGAGTTCACCTACCCAATTTAACCAACAAAAAATATGTTTTAGAGTTTCGCCTACTTCCTAGCGGATTATATGATGCTCCGCCTTCCGGCTACAAGATTCTTCACCTCCTGGTGCACTGAGGTGGAACCCAATCAGTATTTGAAACTTATCTTCTTCTTCACTTTTTATTTTAATTATGCTGCCATGATTCTACCATTTTTACTATGTCTTCTACGACTTTTACTTCTATTATTTCCCAATTCACACATGCAGGTTAGCCCAGTACATAAACAATGGTTATCATTTTTTTTTAAATAGATCAACGGAGTCATCCTAAAAGTCACCATTCCCGTCATCCTCGTCTACCCAATATGCTTCACATTTTTCCTGATCCCCGCCCTGGGCTATTGTAGACAACTAGGATCTCCTTATCTATTCGGAAGTGTTTCTATATACTACACCCAGTCATACGGCACATTTCGTAACTCATTCTTTCATTTGGCGAACACGTGTTTTTGGATGATGGCGTGTTTGTTGGTGAACGTGGCGTTGTTCGTGAGATTGAGAGGAGCGATCGCTATGCAAGAGCAAGGACAGCCGAAGAGCTCAAGATCGAAGAGGGCTGAATTATCATTGTCCATCACGATAGTGTCTATGATTATGCCTTATTTTACGTATTGTATATTCACAGTAAGTTGTGATGATGTGTAGTAGAAATATATTGAA
Source organism: Caenorhabditis sp. 38 MB-2015 (assembly GCA_900536415.3). Classification (NCBI taxonomy): domain Eukaryota; kingdom Metazoa; phylum Nematoda; class Chromadorea; order Rhabditida; family Rhabditidae; genus Caenorhabditis; species Caenorhabditis quiockensis. The sequence continues at coordinate 77,598 of LR552999.1, forward strand.
CGATTATGATATGAAAATCAATATAAATCCAGATTGAACTTTAATGAATATATTTCTGGCGTCGAAATTTAAGAAGCTATACTTTTTTACCAAATAGTGAATCTATTCACTGAAATGAAGATTAGAATCGAAAAGTTGACGACTATTTTACTTTATTAATCTTTTCAACTTCGGTTAAACTAGAAATTATATAAATTCAAGATTTCAAATTCGGATCCATTTTTAAAAATCTTGGATCAGCTTTGGGTTTTTCAAATTTTAGTTAGGTTCAAATAATTTTACTAAACCGTAAAAATAATTTATGAAATCATAAAAGCAACATTTTCAAGCTATCTAATATTTGAATTTCGGTTTACTTGTCCATGTGTGCATAAAAAACTCACGTCTAAATCCAGTAAGTCCATTCAGGGTTCCAAATAAGGATTAGAAGCTCAAATCTAGTTTACATGGATTGAAATTGAGCCCGTTGACTCGGCTCTTCTTAATTCAAAACAACTATTTCTTACATTAATCTTTCAGGTAATCTACCTAACCGTCCCTGACTATACCTACTACATGATGATAATTCGACCATTCGGAAATGATTGCGAAACCGTCATCGTTCCTTGGATCTTCTACCTGACTCATCCCGTCTTCGCCAATCGCAAGAATTCAACAATCTCTGTAACTATGGTCAATTCTTCCGCACGAAAGACAACCGATCGATCAGTTGTGCACGTCAACAATATTTAATAATTTATGAGATCTATTTTACACAAGGCAAAATTTAAAAATTGAGTTTAGCTCAGGAAGGCTGATTATCATGAATAAAGCTGCGCAGGCGGTCAAATATGCTCGAAAAATCAAATACCCTAGTTAACCACAAAAAAAGTACAAAAAAAATAGAGAAAAAATAAAGCTATCCGTTTTTCATATAAAAATTCTGATATATATCCTGTGGGAATGGTCCAAATGGTGCGGCGGGGTTTTGTGGAAACTGATTGGGCTGCATGTTGGCGGCGGCTCCTCCTTGTGCTGCAGCTCCATTTGGGTAACCGGGCCATGGTTGATTGGCTGCGGCCGCTGGCATTCTGGCGGGTGCGTAGTATTGGGGGAACATTCCACCTTGCCAGTATTGATAATTGAACGCGTCGAATTGGGCATATGGGTAACCGGGTGGATAGCCCGGTGGGTACCCGTGGAACTGCATCTGATTCATTTGCTGCATTTGTTGAATATGTTGTTGCTGTTGTTGCTGAAGTTGCTGTTGATGTTGAAGCTGTTGTTGCTGCTGTTGTTGCTGTTGCTGCCGATGCTTCCTACTCGACCCACTTTCAGTACTTCGCCCATTGCTCCTCTGCTGAACCGGCTGCGCTTGTACCTGCTGTTGAGGAACCACAACTTGCTGTTGCGAAGCTGGCGGACTACCAAACTGCTGCATTCTCGCCTGCATATGCATCGCTTCCTGCTGCGCTGTCGACGTCGACGGCATATTCTGCATCATTTCCGGTAGTGGGGCGTATTGATTTTGCGGTTGTTGTTGTTGCTGCTGTTGTGGTGGTTGAGGTGGTGGTTGCGACGGACCCGGAACCATTTCCATCGAATTATTGTGCGCCGAATGAACCGATGAGACCGATGACGGCATTCCCATTGATGGACTCATGAAGGCTTGCGGATTCTGTTGAGAGTGCTGTTGCTGTTGTTGTTGTTCAGGAGTACTGTGGTTGTACATTTGACTGCACGATGGTACGCCTCCACTTCCAGGTGTAGCTTGTTGCATAGATCTGTAAAAAAAGAATTGTGTGAATTTGTGGTACATTTCTAGAGAACTGAGCTATTTCACAACATGAACTAAACATACCCCGGTCCTTGTGAATATGGATGTTGAGGTGTCGAAGTCATCATATTTTGACAAGACGAATTCGGCATTTGTTGCTGCTGCATCATCATCTGATTCGATCCAGGTGCTCCAACTGATCCTGTAAAATAAGGTTTATAATCACTTCCATGTTTATAATTTTTCTTACCAATTCCAACTTGAGCATTGGCGCTCAACTGCTGATGATACAACTTCTCCTCCTCATCAATCTCCATTCCAGCCGCAACAGGTGCCATTGGCGGCCGATCCATCGCCTCCAAAATCTTCTCCTTCTCACTCAACTCATCTTGTTCAGTCTTTCCGAAATTTGGCGAAAGTTGTGGTGGCGCATCATCTTCACCCGTCGAATAACCATCCGGTTCGTGTGGTACGTCAAGAGTCATCATTCCTTGCGGTTCCGTGTTGGCCGTCGACATGAGCACAGGAGGAGCATCATCTTCAAGCGTAGGAGCATGGCACATTCGTTCAATATCCAATGGTGGTGGTCCATCGTTTTCTTCAGATTGCGCGCCGAACCTCGACATTTGATCATCATAATCCGGCACAAATCCCATGTTGATCATATCATCACCAACCGGTTGATCACCACGTGGTCTTGGCGTGACCGCGCGGCTACTAATCGCCGAGTTATCAGTTGTCGTTGACAACGGTGTCATACGCTCATATCTCGTGTCAATCGGCACATCCATCTTTTTCTCATCATCACTCTCCGCACTACTATCACTTTCGTCGCTGGTAGTTGTGGTGGTTGACGGGCCAACCCGTGACGCCACCATTGTTTCATCTTTGTCCACTTCTTCTTCTTCTTTTGGAGGACCAGTATCATTCACTTCCACAGCCATACTAGCCACTTCTACCTTTTCTTCCTCCGGCTCCTTTTCTTTTTCAGCTCCAACTTCAGAAGCGGATTCAATGATTGGATCTCGTTTCGAATGAGAAGCTTCACGCGATTTTTTGGGCGGTAGATGGCTGAGTTCACCCGGCGGATTCTTGTTACCCTTCTGCGGCGGTTTTTTGCGAGAATTTTTCGGGGGCGCCGGTCGAATAGCCTTGCCTTTCTGCGGCTTTCCTGTCACCGAAGAAGACGCGTCGTCATCCGAAGAATCGCTACGAACCGGGCTGCTACTACTGCATGCATCGCTTGAATCTTCGAATATCATTTTTCCACGTCGCACATTGGTACGACGCGATCCATTACCACCATGAGAATTGGACGAGCCAGATGGCATCGTATTTCTACGTTCAGAAGTGTTGGCCTTTTTGGAAGAGGCTGCTGCTTCTCGCCGTCCTCGTTTCGGGGTATCGTCGTCCGGAGTATCTTCTCGCCTGCGAGTTTTCCGGCTTGTCGACTCTGAAAATATTGAAATAAATTTAATAGCATTGATTTTTCGAGATTTTATTTGAGATACTTCTCCAGGATTTTTCAACTTTGCACATTGAATAAATGATACCAGGAAAATTATCTCTCAAAAATAGTAATCAGAAAGTAGCAATTGAAGTTCTAATAAAATTCGTTGATTTATTTTAAAATTTACAACTCAGCCGAAGCTGAGAACTGTACGACTTTATTTATTCTCTCTATTTTATTTGTGAAATTATTTAATTAACTCACAGTAATTTTTGTGAGAAACAAATTATTTTTTTTTTGAGAAACTCACCTTTACATCCCCATGTTTTTCGCCTTCGAACTTTCTTCACCTCCGTTTCATCCGAACTTTCACTTTCACTATTCGTCGAGTCGTCTGAAAATCATTACATTTTTCTTAAATGTTCCAACATAGTTCAAAGACTCACCAAGAATCTCTCGAACCTTTTCCTCCTCATATATTTTCTGCTTCAAGTTTCGTCCAACTGGTGCGCGTCGTCTTGTCGAAACGCCCTGTAAAAATTCACATTTGTATTTATAAATAAAAAATATGATTAGGTCATGCATAACCCAAAAACTCGACAAAAATGAGCACATTTTTGAACTTAAAATTTTAACAACAGAAACATAACAGAAACATAAACAAAAAATCATGCTAACAATCAAAACACAATCGGTGCCACGAAATCAATTGATAGTTCTAAATTTTCACGAGTCTAGTTTTCAAAATATTTTTTGCTGTAAATTCGAACGACAATATCCGCGTGGTAGCGATGGAGTTTTGAATTTTACTACTTCACCACTAACACTTTTGATCGTGCTCCCAACAGCCGCCAACGATACTCCGCTCGGTGTGCTCGTTTTGGTCCCCGCCGTCGCTGACGTTGGCGTCTTTTTCGGTGTCACCGGTGTTCGCAGTGGGGAACGAAAATTATCTTTGGATGGCGAAAAAAATCGCGCATTCCACTGAAAAAAAAACTTTTCGTATAGAGGAATTTAAAGGGTAAAAGTACCTTCAAGTTTTTTTCATCTAACCATATTCGTTGTTTATCCTTTTTCGCCTTTTCCCAATGAGAATTGATCAGGTCGTAATCAATGTACAATCCGAGATCGCCGTTGTCATCCATCTTGAACCAGCCAAGAGTGTCGAATACTTCGGCAATATCGTATTTCGAAATACCAGTAGCGAGGGATATTTCTGAAATTGAATATGAATTTGGAATTATCAATATTTTCTGCAAATTTTACTGAAATCGTATCTTGAACTTTAAGTGGCTTCTCTGAGAACCTTATTTTTTAAAGATCTAACGATTGGGGTAAACAAGAAGTACCTTCTCAAAATAAATTTACGATTTTTCGAACTTTCAAAAAAAAAAAAGCTTTTTAAATAAAAAAAAGTTACTTTACAATATATTTTCATAAAAATTATTGCCAGGGATTTGATCGAATTTGCTCATTACGAACCACATTTAGAGCTACTTTTGACGGAATTTTTACTATTTTGTTTCTAAAAGGAAAATTTAGCTTTTTTTTACATATCGAGCTATAGGCATTTTACAAAATCTAGTTATTATCAGCAAAAAAATTATGAAGATGGTAAGTCAAATAATGGGTTACCAAGGTGATTTTCTTGGAAAGGTCTGACTAATTCTTGAGAATGAGCTTTACTCATAAATATTATTCTACAAAACCTCTTCTAGGAGTTATGCTAATTTGTATAACGTAAGAAATCAGAAAAATCAACTCACCATCAATTGAAAATTCGCAATTCTTCTCTTTGGCCAAATTCATTTGATGGATCCATTCGAAAAGTGCTGTCCTCCAATAACTGGCATACGAAATTCTACCCAAATCCGATAATGGTTTTTCGGGTGTTCCGGGCATTTTTTCACTCCTCGACAATAGAAAACTGAAGTCGATGAGAAAGCGGCCGAAACCCTGTTTTTGATAGCATGGCAAAGTGACGATACATGAAAGATTGAACTTTTGTTGACTATATTTTTCTTTGCTAAAATATCCGACAAAATGGCACCCGTCCGAATCGTTTTTTGTCACAACGTAGAAGAGAAATGGCTCAACATCGTAGAAAAGGGTTTTGTGATCGAGAAATGATTTTGATAAAAGGCACAAATTCTGGCAGTAGGTTTTAGCAAGATTTCCATCCACCTCGAACACCGATACACCGTCTTTTCGATAAATTTCCGCACCAGGCGGGTGATACAATTTACACTTTTTCTGCAAAAAAATCAGCAATTCATGATTGAAATTTTTGCAAAACTCACCAAATGATTAATCATCATATTTTCCGTCTTTACATATTTCAGACAAAAATCGCACATATATAAAATTGGCACATGAATATATTCCATGGGAAATGGCGACGAATACCACGTTTCAACTTGATACCTACCAATGCGAATAGCACGTGGAAGACGCGGCTCCTTATCCACTCTGTCTTGATATTGACTGGATGTCGATTCGCCTAACGCTATCGCATCGGAGACTTTTTGACGTATGGTTTCGAACATGTCACGTTGCTGGGTGTTAATCTGGAAAAAAATTATAATAAATCTGCGAGGATAATTTTTAATAATTTCTCCTATCGAGTAGCAAAGTTTTACTAAAAAAAAAATATTTTATGATCATTTTTCTGTTTTGCTTTTCAAGTTAAGAAAAAAGAATACATCATTTAAAATTGATTCTTGGTGCAAAATAAAATGTATTCAAGGCAGAAAAAATTTCCGAAAGTCTAGAAAGATTATAAAATTGTGTTGAATTTAATGTTGAGAATATTGATTTTTTTCTTTTTCAAAAAAAAAATGAAAAATAATTTTTTTAACGTTTCGTGGAAGGTTGATTGCTTTAAGGTGATATAAATCCTCATCAAGACACTGTCAATCAACAGAAAAAATTGATAAAAAGTTTTTGAACTCACTGTGATGCTGCCGTCGTCCACAATATTCTCCTTATCATCAATACCGCCGCTAATCATACTTCCGTCTTTTCGGTTACCTAATTTCTCACTCTTCTTCTTTTTTGTCTTCTTCTTCTCTTTCATCTTCTGATAATATTCACCATCACTTGATAATGGTGACATTTCGACTCGACTCGTGGATGGTTGTGACAATTTTCGCTCGCCTTTCGGTGAGAATACATGTTTAGGAGTTCGTGGTCGTTGTATTCGTGATGATGATTCCATTTCTTCTTCATTCACTTCTTTCTCCGGACTACCGAAAAGCGCGGCACTTGCGCTGTTCTGCGTTCGACGGCGCCCAACAACCTGACCGATTCCAGCAGCATTCTTTCGTCTCTCCGGCATAACAACGATCGGCGAAACTGTCGAATCGGTTGTCGCGCCGCCTTCAGATTGGTCACCTAAAACGAAGACAAAAAATCGACTTTTTTGGAACAAAAAAAATGAGTGTTGTTTTTGAAAGACAGAGAAGAAGTGTGCGTTGTTTTTCGAGCCGCAAAAATAGTATTATTTATTCGGAAGACAAAATGTCTAAAAATAATCTTCAATTGCAAGAAAAAAACTTGGAAAAAAATCAATTGCATGAAGGCGAACGGGAAATAAAAATATTTTGGCGGGGGACTAGTATCTCGCCGTTTTCCTAGGCCACACACATCGAACAAACACACACACACACAAAAACCCACCTGCCACGACTGCCTTTTGTCGTACACCCGAAAGTGATAGGAATTCGCCACGTTTCACCGTCCGTCGCTTCTCCTTCGACGCACTAAAATACGGCGAGAGTGAATCCGTCAAATTTTTCTGGATTTTTGATGACGATTCTGCTGGAAAAATGAGAGAGTTTATAGAGAAAAACGAGAGAAAAATAACAAACATACCTTCCGAGGACGCGTCCATCGTTGTTAAATTGACATCGACTGATAAGGGTTGCTAAAAGATGCAAAGGTGTGAGAGAAAAAGGGGAAACTGTGTTTTATGAGGAACAGTTTAATTTTTTGGTGAAAAGTGAGAGGAGAACATTTTTTTTTTGGTTGTTGTTGTAAATAATAATCGATTTACTTCATTTAATCGACAATATTCTTTACCTGCGCCTTTTTCTTCATCTCCTCAACCTTCTTCCTAACTTGTGTCTTATCATCCTCATCACTACTTCCGATTGTTCCACCATCCAACTTAATAATCGGCTTGCTACTCCGCCTTCCAGTCACCGGTGTATAATACCCACTTAGACTATCCATCAACTGATTGAGCTCATTTTCCCTGCGTTTATATGGCTGAGCCGTTGCTGACGATGAAGATGCTCCTGGTTGAATCCCATATTCCTCATCATCAAATGTTTCTTCTTGCTTCACATGTAGGTACCTTCAAAAAAAAAAATGTAGGAGTGTGTGTTTCAGTTATCGTTCTCTACTTACACTTGATTTCGACTTCGTTTCCTGGGCATTGTTCTTTTTTGTGTTGGTGACAGCAAGAAAAAAACTGGAAATACACATTTTTGGAGAGGGCGAACGAGAAAAATTTTGGAGAAAAAAGAGAGTGTCATGTGATGGTTGAAGGAAAAATGTGTGCGTATATTATGAAATTTCCGCGATTTCTCTTTGTCTTGTGAAAGGTACATAATTTTTGGTGGCAAATTAAAAATTGGCGAATTTTCACGGGGATTAGGTTCACACAATATTATCGGAGAATAAAGTACCTTGAATTAGAGAGAGACGAAAAACAACAAAGAAGGCTCATAACTTAGACTGGCTTGTGAACCTGTAGGCTTGTGCTGAACAGAAAGATGTCAAAAATTGACCAAAATCGATAAAATGTGTTCGTGTAAAATCCAGAAAAGCAGAAAAAAACGGCCTTATCAAGGTCTAAAAATTAGGACAACAAAGGGCGAGCTTGACCCGTCGGGTGGTCATCGTTAAAAAATTGTTTCAAAAACTTGAATAAATGTTTTTTTTTTCGAAAAAAAGTTAGTATTTTTTGAGCTTTTAAAAATAGGCCGTTGATCTACACTAGGCCACAAAAACGCCCGTTACCCTGGCTGCCCGTTCTTCCGGTTACCTGTTCGTCGGTTCAAGACAAACGACTAAAATGAACGAGGGTGTGGACGAATGTGCCAACGTGTTACAGGGCGATCAGGCGAACGGGTGAACGGCAACATACCGCCCGTACGCTCTACTTTATAAAGTCCGAGTTTTTTCTTGTTTTTTATTATGTTCACCAAGCATCCTTTTTTTTCAACCCATTAAGCTTGTTGGTTCAAAAGTTCATCCATTATATGTGCATGTACTTAAAAATACATTACAGATTCAACTCGAGTTCTAAAAGTCAAGAATTTCGAAATAGCAGATTTGGCTCAATAAATGTTCTTATATCATTATGACCACCATGTTCCTCTAAGGTCTCAAAGTTCGAAAACCGGTAAAACGACACTGATGTAGGGGAAAGATAACAGGAAAAAACAACACAGAGAAACATAGACACACATAGACACATACACTAGCAGGTCAACAAGTTGTTTCAAAATATTTCTCGCCGAAAAATAAATACAATCAATATCGCTGAGGGCACAAAACAACAAACATACGTACAAAATCATCATCATCATCATGATTCGGAAACGCGAACGAACGACAGCAAAAAAAAAACGAACGAATCAAACGAAATGAAAAGGTGTCGCACTCTGCCTCTCGCTTTCTGTGTGCCTGTGCGAGGGTGAGTAAACATATATATACATATAACATATATATATACATTTTTTTTCAATTTTTTTGGCATTTGTCCAAAATGGTCAAGGACGGACAGAGGTAAGGGCGCCCGAAAAATAAAGAAAGAGAAAAGTGTGAAGCGAAATGAGAGTTTTTAATTGGGGGCACTGTGCAAATAGAGGTGATGAAGAAGCTGTTAATTGGGAATACAATTTATTGTTTTTTTTTTTGGACGAGTATTGACCTTTTGGTGTAATTAGCAACATTCAAAATGGATAATTTTTCAAAATACTTTGTTCTCAAAAATTGCACGTAATTCTGCAAATATTATGAACTTTTTGGAACCAATAAACAAAATAGTAGTCCACTTTTCAGCCCAGCCTAGTTCGGTCTGAATTACGAATAACGGCCTAAGCACAATCGTACTTAATTGATTGCGAAATCATCTGAGTTTCTTGAAAAAACAAAAGCCTAGATTCGGACAGGCCTAGATAGAAGCATAGTTTTTATCGAGCAGAACGGATTGGATCATGTCGATCCGGTTTTTTTGTGAGCTTAGATAATTTTATCTAATCATGTTTTCATAGATACACATGATTATAGACACGGATTTTCAAAAGTTTATGCATCAAAGAGTGAACTTTGAAATGTGCACTAAAACCAAACTTGATCTGAACCGTTTCAAGAAAATTGAAGTGGACCACATGGTGAAAGAAAAACTGATGTACACCTCTAATTTTTCAATTAATGTTATCATGATTTTAGGTAATTACGAACCCAGATTTTGGATAATTTATCTACCAAAATAGTGTGATTTCGAAATATGCACTAAGCCCAGTCTTGGCCTGGACCGTTTCAAGAAAGTTCAAGAGGACCACATGGGCAGAATTATAGATTTCGAAAATGAGCACCAACTCTGAAGTACAACACCAATTTTATAACTCATGATCACATATGTACAAATAATTATAGACCCAGATTTTCAAGAAAACAAGTCCGTGAACCCAAGCCCAGTCTTGATCCGAACCGTTTCGAGCAAGTTCAAGAGGATCACATGACGATAAATGTATATACATTTCAAAATTGAGCACCAACTCTGAAGTACAACACCAATTTTTTAATTCATGATTACATACAAATAATTATAGACCAAAACTTCTAGAAAATTATGAACCAAAAATCTGAATTTTAAATGAATATTTTGAGAGTTAGGTAAATACAAAAACCATACGCGTATAATAATATATCTCAAAATTGAGCACCAGCTCTAAAGTACAACACTAATTTTCAAACCAGATGATTTCATACATATAATTATGGACCTAGATTTTCAGATAATAATGCACCATAAATCTGGTTTTGACATGTACACTTGAAAATAAGGTTCAAAAACGGAAGTCAAAGCTCACAATCAGGTGTGGTTGGATTTTATGAGATGATTAGTTAATTAAAGATCAAGTTTTTTCATGAACTCAAATTTTTAGATTTCGATAGGTCTGTTTTGAGATATCTCCCAGTGAACTCCAGAATTCAGACAAACTAGGATCCAAACGGAATTCAGCAGTAGTATGTTATCAATGATATAGTTAGTCAGAAGTGATATGATCTTATGACTCCTACCTAACTGGGCTAGTAAACACCCATGAGACCTTTGTCTAGACCAAAACAATTTGTGAATCTCTTCTCTAGGGTTCAAAACTACATAAGGTTCTAAGAATCTGCAATGCTCAAAACCGGTTCTCTAATATCTATCAAGATTTCATGTGATTTTTTGAAATAAAAAAAAAACGTCACTCAAAATAATATTTCATCGAAAATGAATTCAGACAAAAGCACTGGTTGGAGAAACACAACAAAAAATTTGAAAAAAAAAAAAAAAAAAAAAAAAANGCGAAGGAGAAGGCGAGGACGGCCACGAAAATTCAGAGGATGAGAAGAGAGAGCGCGAGACGAGACGAAATAGAGCTAGAGGAGAGAAACATGGAAGCAAACAGGCAAGAAGAAGAAGAAGACAAAAAAAAAACCAACGAAAAAAGAATGAAATGTTTTTTTTTGCAGCAGCAGCAGCAAAGGTTCACATGAGATGCTCTTTATTTGTCCCAAATCTTTTTCAGATGCAAGAAATGGTGATCGTTTTTGGTGTGGAGATGGGCGTACAACTCGTTGCTGATTTGGGTCCGATTCTTGCGCACGTAGATTGAGATTAGGCATATGGTAGCGATCGAGTAGAGTGGATAACTGGCGTTGACTGGAAAAATATATTTTTATATCGAGGAACCTGGAACCGGGTTGCCTAGGACTAAAAAAACTGAAAAATGTCAAAAAAAAAGTACTTATGTTGTCAAAGAATATGAGTTTCACTACATTTCTGAATAGTTTGAAACAATTGAATAGTTTAAAAAAGTTAAAAATGAAACGTTTGCAAAAAATTCGAGAGTTGACAAGAAATACGAGTTTCACTACATTTCTTGTAATTTCTTTTCTGAATGTTTTCCGAAATTTGATGAAAAAAAAGCTCGGCTAGGTTTGCTTTTCAGAAAGTTTAATCCTTCCGAAGAACATCATTTTCATTTTCTCTACATTTTTCGACATTTCCTGTCATTTCTTGTCAATGTTGATATTTTCAAAAATAAGACCTAGCATGTCAAAATTGAAACCAGTTTTAAAAAAGTTAAAAAAAAATGTAGAAAAAACACGAAAATTGTCAAGAAATAGAAATTTCACTACATTTCTTGTAATTAATTTCTAGACGTTTTTTTTTCAACATTTTTCGATTTTATTTTTGAAAAAAGCTCTACTAGATTTGCTTTTTAGAAAATTTAATCATTCTCATTCCCCTCTACATTTCTCAACATTTCTAAACATTTCTCGTCAATTCATAATTTCAATTATTGCGAAAAAACTTTAAAAAATGTCAGAAAAATACGAAAAATGTCAAGAAATAGGAGTTTTGTTACATTTCTTGTGACATTTCTCAACATATTGCTCGATCTAGGGTTCAGACACCATAAAATGCTAAAGTATAGTTACTATGTATATTAAATTTATAATCTTCTATGTACATATGTATAAGCTCAGATTTTTGCTCCTAGAGATTAAAGAGCTTATTATATACCTCAATGCTCATACTATTCCGAAAACCTGTGCCAGTTAGATACTTCCTTGTTCAGAGCACACTTTTCGCCTTTCCCATTTGAAAATGTCATTCAAGTATATATTTATTTGTACACATTTATAATGAGCACCTTGGATGAAAAAAAGAAAGGAAAGGGTACATCGACTCTATGTGTTTTTTGTACCAGTCACCATAGTAACATCTTTCCACTCATCGGTTCAGTATCGAGATTATATATGCATGTGTATTTCAAAAAAAAGAAAACAAAACTCACGTTCAGTAGTTGCATAATAATACACAGAAGGCATTGAGGAGGCGAAATGTAGCAGTGTGACGAAGCAAGTGTTTTGAAAAATCAAATAACCCAATGACAATGTTGAGAAGATTTTGAGAAAGCGGATCGAGCTCACATTTTGCTCCAGTTGGAACCGACGGGACAGGGAGATATCGAGATCACGAGATCTAGCTTGTTGATTTTGTCGGAGTAACTTGTTGAAGAGAATGCGACCAGTGATTTGGGCGATGATAGCGAGGAGACCACTGATTTGCGCGGTTGTTGGGCTAGACGCCTTAGCAGTCTGCAATTTAAAAAAAAAAAATTTCATGCATGTTTTTATGAGTAATACATAATTTGAATCTGATGCCAATCTGATCATTTTGAGCCGAGTTATAGCGGAAACTTCAATGGGTCACTCGCGCTCTATTGATAACTATGTGCTTTCTCAAGTAGCGCGGATTTTTATGAAATTATAGATGACAGAATTGGTTAATAACAGTGATAAATAAAATTAGAAAGTTCTCATATTTGTGTCTCTGCTTCAGGCCGACCGGAAGTCGGCTCATGTTGGACCAGGGCAGACGTCTATAACCCAAGAGAATTATATAATAATGTTGCAGTTATGTACTAGAAATACGTCAAATATTACTCTGATTGGGACAGTCCAAATGCTCCACTTGTGACCAAAAAACTGAGCTATGAAAATATACACAACTTCATTTTGAGCCTAACTGAAGTATTTGAAACATTAGGTATCTTTCTGATGAATCACCCATAAGTTATCCATTAGCCACTTAATACTAGAACCCGGGGCTCGTTTTTTAGGCCCAGATAGGTCTTATTAGGCCCGGTCCTGATTAAAAATTTGAACAAGTTCACCTTTTCCTACTTTTTTCGTGATTTTTCAAATGTTCAATTTCGTGCTCATTGAATTTTGAACATTCTTCGAAGTTTGTTATCATAGCTCAAAAATGTATAGTTCCTGCTTCTTAAACCAAAACCAAAAAATCTCATATTTCTTCGTCCCCTCCAAAAAAAGAATATTGCACATTATTTTAATGTGTCTACTATGTACATTTTCTCTTCGTGTGACAGAGACACATACCACACGAATATCTATACAACCAGAAATAATTAGGGGATAAAAAAGTGCACATGATCTTTACGTTGGTACATCACTTATCCCCTGACTCACCACGCAGTAATACATAGTAAGACTCGGATCAAAGTTGGAGTATAGGAATGATAAGGGGATGGAGGCTAACATCATTTGAAAGATGATGAGACATATTCCGATCTGCCAGTTTTGTTGCTCGTAGCGATGACTTCTTCTCGTGGCGATGCATCTTTCGATAATCAAGGAGAGAATAGTGGCATTGGTGATATATAATCCTGCATTATATAAAAACCGGAAAATCAGACATCGATAGATATTTGGGACCATTTCACAGGATGTGTTGAATGTGTAGTTATATAGGTCTAGTATATGTAACACAGACCTTCCAAAGGAATGGATAAAGAATCCAAAAATATGAAATTGCACAATGAGTTTAAAATTTACATGAAACAATTTCGCATATCTCATTCTCCATAACATCCATGACGCCCAAATCAAAAGGGGTATATTAGACAAAGCAATTATACTATTAAAAAGTAGGGAGAATTTCAGATAGCTAGATTTGGATAAAATCGACATTTCTGATTCACAATCGAGCATTTTGTATAAAAAATTAAAAAATTCAGATGAATATGAATATGCAGAGAGGAAAAAATGACGAGAAAGAAAAAAAGGGGATTGATAATCACACGGTGAATTATTCGCGCTTTGATGAACTTTTAATTTGTTTTCGGAATTGTAGATTGTAGAAACTGGGATCGGTTGTGACGTGCTTGTGAAGAACTGTTCGAATACGATGACGAATCTAGAAAAAAAATTGGATGAATTAGAGAAAAACGTGGAGTCTTGTTTTTTCTCGGAACGTGGGAAGACTGAAGAAAATTAGTTTTGCAAATTGGTATTTACATGAGACATAGCCAGAAAATTAATATATATATATCTGAGGTGAGGTGATCAAGTAGAAAGTATAAAAAAATTCTATGCTGAGTCAGTCCATAAGAACAAAAATCGCAGAATCTGCAGCTATGACTAATTGTGGATATTTATGTAGTGAATTTTGCTTCATTTTTACAATGTATGCAATTTTTGGTAAGCACACGTTTATGCCTCAAAGTTGACCTAAATGTCAAATTTCAAAAACAAAAACAAACCGGAAGTTTAAATTGGGAAAATAGAGTTTCAACTAAAATAATTCTAACAAAATCAAAAGTCCATTTTGATTTCGAAAAAGGCAATTTTCTCAAAATAATCTGGAAACATTGACAGCTGAATTTTAATCTTAAAGAGCACAACCCTTGGCTTCAAACTTCAGCTACAAAATGAATGAGGTTTTTCTCTGAAAATTTTACTGGTTCAGTCATTTGGGATTTGTTAATATGATTTTGTTTTTCATGATATTATGATCAGGTCCAACCAATCCTATTTTTTGGTAACTAAGCTACAAAGAGCGAGCAACTTTTGAAGATTTTTTTTTGAAGAAAATGATTTTGAAGAAAATGATTAACTGAATTTGCAATGATGTTCTAGAGTTACACTATGATTGGAAGAGTCATCATGGTTCACCTGTGACACAAAAATGGAGTTGTGGAAGTATAAATCACCACTTCAAAATTTTGCACATGGATATATGGTTGCATTTTGAGCCTAACTGAAGTATATAGAACATTATTCATAACGATACTGGTTGGTTTGATAGGATACGTAAGTCCAACAACACTTACAATCCAAAAAAGAGACCAATAAGTAAAAAAAAAAGGGTTCTATCCTAGTATAGGGGTCCCAGAATAATATAAGGGTCCCATAATAATATAAGGGTTCCAGAATAATATAAGGGTCCCATAATAATATAAGGGTCCCAGAATAATATAAGGGTTCCATAATAATATAAGGGTCCCAGAATAATATAAGGGTCCCAGAATAATATAGGGATCCCATAATAATATAAGGGTTCCAGAATAATATAAGGGTCCCAGAATAAAATAAGAGTCCCAGAATAATATAAGGGTACCAGAATAATATAAGGGTCCCATAATAATAATATAAGGGTCCCAGAATAATATAAGGGTCCCAGAATAATATAAGGGTCCCAGAATAATATAAGGGTCCCAGAATAATATAAGGGTTCCAGAATAATATAAGGGTCCCATAATAATATAAGGGTCCCAGAATAATATAAGGGTCCCATAATAATATAAAGGTCCCATAATAATATAAGGGTCCCAGAATAATATAAGGGTCACATAATATTAATTAATTTGGGACCCTTATATTATTCTGGGACCCCTAAACTAGGATAGAACCAAAAAAATTAACCAATATATTCTAAAAATAATTGAAGGGTGACTGCGTTATCGCTACAAGTTCGGCTCATTCTATGTATTTATTCCTTTAAATTTCGTTATGACCAATCACTATGAGGTAGAAATTGTGCGAGCAGGAGTAAACAAAGTAAACAAAAATGCAGATATTTTAGAGACTGGCAGCAAACATGCTCTACTGCAAACACGTATCTTTAAATAAACATATAATTTTTTTGGGTGCATACATCCACATACACTCATAATAACCCTTAGTTATCAAGCTGCAGACATCAAACACTAAATCTAGTCAGCTTGTTTTGACTTGTGGTCTTCTTCTGAGATTTGAGAACGAAGACATGTTTCCACCTTTATCTCTCTCTCTCTCTCTATCCGCTCTTACCGCCATTATCTTCTTGGTGATCAAAAACACTGTCACAATTGCGTACAATGGAAATATCGAGTTCACTGCAACAAAAAATTTCACATGTCGACCCCGTAAATTTTTGAACTTACTTTCCATTAAAGCGATATATGTTTCGAGGGCCAGGTCGAGTGATTTTGAAGTGAGCAAGAGTAGTAGGAATGTTCCAGTATGGAAAGTTTGAACAACAGTTGTCAGATTGGCGAAGACTTTCAATAGAGTCATAGTGCTATAAATATTCATATAGAGCTAAAATGGTCGCAAGAGGTAGCCTACTTGATATTTTGCTCTAGTTGGAAGCGAGTGGTTAGATCGGACTCGAAACTTTTCTGACGCCAAGCTTTGTTCAACTTGAACAACACGCTGAACAATACACGACATAGGAGTTGTATAACAGTTGAAATGATTCCATTCATATTTGCTATCATTGGATAAGCCGGAGTGATAACTCTACAATATGGCATGAATACATTGTCGAATTGGGTGTTGGAGTAAACCACAGATAATGGGATAGCAGCTAGAACTATGTGTAGTATTATACAGAAGACGCCAATCAATTTAGATGAATGTTCATAACATCCATTACGGTAGGTGGCGATGGATCTTTCAATGAGAAGTGGGAGCACGGTGCAACTGGTGATCCAGAGTCCAGTATTGTAGAAAAGTCGGAAGACAAAGCAGCGATAGATTGAGGGGAGCATATCGCATGGTTCACGGAATGTGTAGTTCAATAGGTCCAAAGAATGTAGAACCACTCTAAAAAATCGAAGCATTATGTCCCTAAGGTCCAGTTTTCCCAGAATGATAAAACCATGAATTAAAAAAACTTCCTAGGGTAGTTTTACAGGTAAAATTCGAATCTAGCATTGAAAATCATCTTAAATTTCAGTTTCTGAGCAAAAACGGGTGGTTTGTAAAAAACCAGGTCGAATGAACTTTAATCTCAAGGGAACCTTTTTTGCAAACACCAATTATTTTCTATTTTTCGAGAAAAAAGGACAGGTGAATTTTTGAAGTAATTTGATGCCGATCTGAATAAAAAAGGGGCTCGACACTCCGTCTATAACTCGAGCTCGAGAGCATGGCTATAACTCAAGCCTAAAATCATGATCTTGTTCATTTGATTTATTGAACTTTTAGTTCTGTTTTTTCCAGTTCTTACATAATTAACTTTTTTTGTATGTCGTAGTAAACAAATTTTCACATCTCGCTCATTTTTGTATGCAAGAAAGCTGGGACCGACCTAGTCCTCAGTAAAACAGCCCAAAAAGAAATAAACATACCTCCCTGAGCAATGTAGCAAGAATCCGAATAAATGCGCGGCCATGATCATTTTCGTATTATCATGAAGATGAAGAATCTTTAGCTTCAGAACTGACCAGACGAGCAGTGGAATTGCTCCCAAGCAAATAACAAGGTTCAAAAATATGGCAGTTTTCAAAGGAACCGAGCTGGACAGCTCAATCATCGCAGTGCAGTTTCTATCCATTTTAGAGGTGTGTGATGAATGAAATGAAACGAATTAAGGAAAGAGATGATAACTATAGAAATAAAAACTATGTGTCACTTAACAACCAAATCCCAAAAGGTTTGAGATTATGAAAACAAAAATACACGAGACATGGCTGGGAACATTCTGTGGTTCAAAAGTTGTGTGAGGATTTTAAAGGGGTGAATCGAATGACGAGTAACTATAGTTCAAAAAAACTAGTGGTGAAGTGTAATATATTAACATTGCCATCAAATTGTTTGAACTTTTGAAAATTTTGGGAAGACATGGAAAATATATACCGAGTTAAATTTCTAAATGATTTTCTACCTGAGATCTACAAATATTCATGATATGTACAGTAATCTGTGTGAAGGCAGTCAACCATTATTCATAATTTTAGAAGTATATTACACACCCTCACGAAGTCTTTAAATAGGTTCAAAACTTCTCAAAGTTCAAGAGGTTCAATAGAAAATAACCTAACATATTCATGCTGAAGTACATTTCACCAATAATTTTTTTATTGCAAACAATTTTGTCAGTAATTTTTTGAACTTTTAAAATCACCAAGTTCTGTCTAGTCATACTAGATTCTGTCCATTTTGCGAATTTGACACTTCATTTTTATGACTTCAATCTCCCCAGTTCTAACATAATCATCCAATAAAATCCTGTCCTAGTCTGATACATTTCTAACATAAATGTGGAAAAACGTGGAATAATCTCGTGGTTTGGTGAGTTATAATTCATTAAACCAAGCCCTAGAGAAATTTATATTACGATAGCTATGACATATTATTTTAACAAATAATATACAAATTAAATAATACATAGATTCACGTCACAGCTGTTATATTCCTTACTGGCCGTTGATTTGAGTCACTGACAATTTGCTTAGCCTAAAAATATTTTCATTTTTTGAATGACTGTATTTTTTGGATTCACAAACCTCTTTTGAACATAGAAATATCTTCATTGATGATTGTATATCTTTGTTAAGGAGGATGAGAACTAATGGATTGATGAAGGAGAAATTGCCACTGAGAATTGGGTGGAATCGGCGAACGATGGTTATGTATTCATTCTGAAATCGATTGTTCATGGTCAAGTGGTTAACACGTGTGCCTTATAAGCAAACAACTGACGCCCCTGGGTTTGATTCCACCATCTGGAGAGCCAAACTCACCGGTGCACTATTCGCAAATGAGGTCTCACCACATTGATACAAGAAAATCAAGGTTGACATCAGAATCAACAGAAATATATGAAAACATAGTCGATGTCCTTGATATTTTGCGCGATATGTTGAGCCACTATTATTGTTCTTCGAACAGATAACAGCAAGAATTCGGGAGTACATAAATAAAGTTATTGGTGTGAGAATCGCGAATGATGAGATGATCAATATCCCGAATCTCCTCCTATTGATATCCGAAGTGATTAGAAATAATGAAGTACTATCCACAAAGTATGTATCATAGAGTGAGAATGTTGGAGCAAATACAACAATTGAAAATAGCCAATGAAAAATAATCAATGAGATTGGTTTGCAGTTTTTCAACCTTAGGGTGATTTTCGATTTCGGCCAGCATAAAGTGAAGTATCTTTGATAAGTGATAAGGGATATACCAAATAACCTTATGATAAAGCAAAATGCTCCAGAATTTGCATAAGAAGCAGCAATTTGATTCGAAAAACTTGACAAGTAATAAAAATCGTTTCCAATGCTAAATGATCGCGGAAAAATTATACTAATGATGAAGAATATTGCGAAAAAATCGACTAGAGCCTGCAAGAAAATATATAGGTTTTATTTTCATAATAAAGCTTATAATAATACCTGAGAAATAACCAATGTATAATAATGATTTTGAAAAACTGAAGAAGTCTTGCGTCTTTGCAGAATCACAATCAATATTAGGATATATAATGGGACAAAGATTATAGATTCAATGAGAACCACTATGGTTTGCCAAGTCATAACTCTCTTTTCAATTCAACAAAAATTAAGAACAAAGAAAGGAGACATATAATCATAGATATGTCTATAATACTATTATTAAAATGTGTATAGAGACATGGAACAAAATTAGTCGATGAATAGAACGTGACCGCGTGATTCATTGTCATCTTAGGGGAATTGTAATCGTTGTTCTGTCAGTCTGGAGTGTGAAACTGAAAAGATAATGTTGATCAGCGTTCAAAAATGGTCCTAATCTTTATTTTCAACCCTCGATCGATCATTTGTTCACAAAACCACAGAACAATTTTTCTAGTCCAGGTAATTTTCTCAATCTCAATGAAGATGATCTATTTGTTAATCTCCGTGACACCATCTCCGTGACAATTGTCTAATTCTTCAATCTCAGCGACAATGAACTTCTGAACTTGTGTTTTCAATTTGAGTTCACTAAAACATTCATCTATCAAAACACACAAGTTTTTGATCTTATATTATTAAAAGTATATATTTATTTAGAGTTCATTTATTGAACTGAAATTGTTGTCGATATTCCTCGTTGATAGGTGTCTGAAATATGTTTTCTTTTTTTTTTGAGATTATATACACGCCAGTACACGGATGTAATTGTTCATACACGTCCGTACACGACAATAAACGGTTTTACACGTCAATACACGTTTGTACACGTCCGTACACGACAATAAACGTCTTTACACGTCAATACACGTTTGTACACGTCCGTACACGACAATAAACGTCTTTACACGTCAATACACGTATTCAAAAAAAAAAACAACAATTCATGTACGAAACATCGTAACATCAAAAATATAAGAAAAAGAAAATACATAGTGAAAAGCCTAAAACTGCTCGTCATCATTGATCAAAAAGTAGGTCGTCATCAAACCTTTGCCTTTCACGTTGATTTGTCCACGACACTCGAATTCATACCCGCGTTTTTCTAAAACACATTTCACTTCTTCGGTTACCTACAAAGAAAATTTATTTTGGAGCTGCTTTGGACTCGGTGGCTCACCTGTATTTTTCCTGGGACCCCTGAGCTATCCATTCTGCTCGCCACATTTACACTATTCCCCCAGATGTCGTAATGAGGTTTGTCTATGCCGATGACACCCGCCACCACTGGTCCAACATTGATACCGATTCGCAAATTGAAATTGTTGAAACTGTGCTCGTTGATGGAGGTGATTTTGCGCAGTAGCTCTTGCGCAAACTTGGCAATCATCTCGACGTGTGAGTCATCCTTCTCGCCTTCCTTTCCCGCTAGTCCACTAGCCACCATATACGTCGTCGAGATCGTCTTGATCTTCTCGATCCCTTTGAACTCTTCCCGATCGAGCAGCTCATCGAAATCCGAGATGATCTCATTGAGCAGCCTCAAACACTCAACCCCTTCGTTGTTCCCATTGCATTCAATGTAGAATTTGTCGAATTCGGTGAGACTGGCGAACATGACGCAAGCATTGTCGCGAGCTTCGTGGTAGAGTTGAGAGAAACTGGTGGCCTCTTCGACAAAATGTTTGGCGACGTGTGAGGGGAGAATGTTCTCGAGCACACTGCGATTTTGCTCATGTTTACTTTTCATCTGAAGTTGCTCATCCAACGCCTGAAATTAACACAGTGTTTAAGTCACGTTGTGCGTGGTACGTGTCACACGTACACACATCTCCGTACACGTGGCCTATAACCACGTGTCAAGTCCCTTTAACATACTTGAAGTTTCCAAATGAAGTCGTATCTTGCGATCATCTCACTCCGTCTCGCACTAAACACCACCAACAGAAACGTCAACATTATCAACGCCAAATGGTGGATATATAAAGGAATGTTGCGTTGTCTACAAATTTCTTGTTTGTTTTTTGCTTACAAAAATAAGACCTTACTCTTGAGGTAATTGATAAACACTATAGGTGTACATTGCTTCATATGAAACGCAGAATATCAAGGTCATCATTATCTTTGTTGAAAAATCGGCGAATAAAATGACGCAAGTGGATAGGGTGAATGCGATGAATAATTGGAGGAGCTCAAGATCGAAATTGATTTTGCCGTTGGTCGATGAAGTTGCGATGGTGTAATTTCCCATTGGAGGATTCTTGATTAGAAATTCATAAGAGGCAAGATAAATGACCAGATGGATTGCGAGAATGGATAACAAGAAACTGACAATGATATTGATGAGGCGGACATATTTAATAAGATATCTCGTCAAACCATAAATCATCCCAGCAGTTAGAATGATCACAATCTGCGGTATAACAATCCGCCAATCAGCCAGCTTCTCAACATCCACCACACAACAAACCATCAAAAATGCAATGGTTAGAAACATGCAAATCTGCCAGAATAAATGTCTGAACTTCATTCGCACGAATTTGTTCTCCACTTTGATCTGCTTGTACTTCAACGTCCATTTTTTGCAGTACAGACTTTTCCAGTTCTCCTGATGAATCGCTTGAATACCTTGACGTAGGTGTGATTCGACGTTGTCGAGAAGGACTTCGTCATCAGACATGCCTGTTCGAGGACGGGTAGTGATACCGGTAAGACGTTCTTGTTTAGAGATGCTTTTCTGAAAGAAATAAAGATACATATGAATGGTTCATGAGACATATATATATATATTTATTTTTTGATCCACCAGTTTGGTAGCCAAAAACATTAGTTAGGACCTAATATATTTCAATTGAGGCTTCATATACATAATTTGTGGTCTAATGTACATTTTTTGGTGTACCCAATGTACTTTATAAAGAGCATAATATATGTACATTATTGAAAACCAGAGACCTAATATACACTTCTTGATATTTAATATAGTTTAGTTGAAACCCAGTAAATATACATGAATTAGTACCAATGGTTGCTTCCCTATATTTGTATAAACATTACTAGAGAACCTATATAAATTCGTTGGGACCTATATGTAAGTTCTATACACAATGTGGGTGGCCTAGTATATACTAGAAAATATAAGAAAACCTTACCCCCCACAACCAACCGTTGTTTTAGTCCTTTGCATTGTGAACGACTTCTCAGTTGGCGTCGTCGCTTTTTGATTTTTCTCCACTACCAGCCATGTTGTCACCTTCTCCTTCTCCAAGTACTTTGATCGTAATCTCCCATTCCCCGGCTCCAAAACATAAGCGTCGTCTAGCGATTGTTTAGTGGCATCGGTGATGTGTACACGTCTAAAAAAGAGGTTTCAGTGGGGTTGGAAAACTAGATCTCTTACCCAGGAAGTCCTCCACTTTCCATATGATTGGCCAATGTGACATCATCACTCCAGACATCGAATTGCCATTTCTTCAAGCCCAACACTCCGCAATGCGCCTTGCCAGAGTGGATGCCAACACGCATGTTGACATTGACACGTGTCATGTCTCTGACAAGTTGGATTGTCTCGATCATATCCAGCCCCATTTCCACGGTATTCGCCGCATGGGTTTTTTGATATTCTGGCACACCACAGACACAATAGTAACAATCACCAAGGATTTTGATTCGCATACATTCGTGGATTGAAGCCAGCTTGTCGAAGCGAGCAAACAGCTCGTTGAGCATCAGGACGAGATCTTCTGCAGTGTATTCGGAGGCGAGGTTAGTGAAACCGCAGATATCAGCGAACAAGATGCTGATATCCTCATACTTCTTGATATAAATTTTATGGAATAGCCGCTCTTCCTGTGTCTCCTGCATATCCTTCTTCACCTCAAATGCAATATGCTCAGGCAGCACGGACAACAGAATCTTCTCTTGCCGATGCATTTCTCTATCAAGCAACATTCTCGATTGCACACACTTTCTAGTCTCATGAAACGTTTTCCTCTGCACAAACTCTGTAGGATAATATACTAGACATCCAATAACGTTGACCACCAGCACCATGAATATTCTGCTCATAACTTCGTCACGATTAGCAGCGTCTCTGCCGTCTCGTTTTGCAATATCATACTGTAGAAACTCTTGGAATGCAATGAGAAATGTGAAAATTGAAGTGGAGAGGAGCATAGAGAAAAATGGCATAGGTAACAGGGAATAGGTGGCAAAGATGAGTAGATGAGACACTGGGACGATGAACTGGGCACATGAAGAAATTATCTGAAACGAGGTTAACGATGCTAAAGAGTCGCTCGAAGATATAAAAGTCCCAAAAATGAAAAAGGATCCCGTACATCAACAATGGGTGCGTATACTATGAAGAGACCTGTATATCATCTAGAGACTCGTACATTATTCAGGACCAGAACATGATCCAGAGACCCATACATTAAAAAGTTACCCATACATTATATAGGGACCGATATATTATCCAAGGAACCGTACTTGAAAAATGGACCTGTGTACTGACCATGGATGCATACATCATCAATGAATCTGTACCTTACATGAGCTAAGTATTTGTACCTTATACAGGAAACCGTATCTAATGGCTCGTAACTTATCCAAGGAACCGTACAGTAATCCCGTACATCATCCACACCTTAACCATAGACCCGTATATTGATCAGGGATCTTATCAAGGAACCCGTAATCTATTTATGAACCTGTATCTTATCTACAGATCTTAAATGAGCTAAGGATTTGTACCTTAACCATGGACCCGTATGTTGATTATGGATCTTATCAAGGAACCCGTATTCTATTTAGGAACCTGTACATCATTAAGAGACCTGGACGTTATCTAGTATAACAGCTATATTATCCAGGGATTTTTTTTTCAATCACCCCATAATGACTCACCAAACATGCCATGACCGACGCAATACATACAATTTGTGTTTTCTTCGAGTAGAAAAACGTTATACATGAATAAACTACACAGGTTATCAGTAGAATACACGCCTTCGGCATACTACCCGCTTCCAAATGGAGCATGAGAAAAATCGCCTCCGTCATACCAATCAAAAATATAATAACAAACGAGAACTGTATTCGGCCACTATTCACTTGCTCGAAATAGAAAGAATATAGTGTCGACCTTCGCTGCTTGGTCAGATCCTTCTTGTTTTGTCGATATCGCGACCAGGGGAAGCGGTAGAACGCGACGACATCCTGAAAACTCGACGAGGTTTCTTCGAGCTCGCGGAGCACTTGGCTCCCGAATGTTTCGCGTAACGTTGACGCGGTTCGCTGACGACGCTGATGATTGATGTGACGGTTTGAGTTGCCGAAGATCGAGTGGTGATGAGGTCTGATGAGCGACTGATAGCGCCGCTCCATCAGCGACTCTCTGGAGGATCGCGAATCACCTAAAATATATACAAATTTATTTTTCAAGGAGCAAACAGGAAATGTGCATTTCAAAAGGAGTTCACATAGATACGACAATGTTCTCACAAAAGAGTAGACTCGTCCAAATATGATTAATATATGTGTTTTTTTTTTTGCTTCACACTTTGTCTTCTCTCTATTTTTAGGTTCGACAAATTGAAGGTTCTAAAAAAAACTGATTGATGTACAAATTCTAGGGTATGGTAAGAAAGGGAGGAAATTCAAAATAAGGACATTTTGTAGTTTGGAAATGAAATAGTGTATTCGAAAGTGCTTTGGGTTGTTGTTGTCTGAAGAATATATAGTTTAAAGTATGAGGTTTTAGGAGCTAAAGAGCATAGAGATAGAGAGAGAGAGATAGAGAGAGATAGAGAGAGATAGAGAGAGATAGAGAGAGATAGAGAGAGATAGAGAGAGATAGAGAGAGATAGAGAGAGAGATAGAGAGAGATAGAGAGAGATAGAGAGAGAGATAGAGAGAGATAGAGAGAGATAGAGAGAGAGATAGAGAGAGATAGAGAGAGATAGAGAAGCTAGAGAGATAGAGATAGATAGAGAGAGATAGAGAAGCTAGAGAGATAGAGAGAGATAGAGAGAGATAGAGAGAGGCTAGAGAAGAATCACGCTTGCCACGTGGATTATCATTTACCAACTTTTTGACACGTATTAAGGTATTAAAGTATGAATCTGAAACTCAAAATATTTGAAACCTGGATTTTGGACATGACCTTTTTGCAATCAGGATTGAAATGTAGATATGTAGTACACAGAATCCAGGTTCCAAATTTACACGCGTGAATTTTGTGGTCACAAACTTTTTGAACATAAGATTTCGAACCCAAAATTAGAAACGTGTATTTTCAAAATAAATAAAAGCATTTGTTCTAAAAATCAGTTTTTCAGTATATAATTCTCAAAACTCAAATTTTTCTCTAGATTTCTGGTGCACAAACTATAGACCCAATTTTCAGCCTCTAGTTTTGTCTACATCTGTTTTTGACACATATACACATAGCTCATGATTTCCGCTCAAAACTACAGTACTCCAACAACAACAAAAATAATTTTGTTTGTTTTTCAAAGAAAAATGTTCTTTCTACTTATGTATTTCTTAAAAACCGACAAATAAAAAAAATGTGAAAAACAGAAGAAGAAGAAGAAGAGGAAAATGGGCATGTAATATGCAAGTGTGTTTCGAGGTGAACAATTTAAGGATTTACACGACTAAAACGTTGTGTTTCTTTCTATTTTTCCATGTCACTAGTCAACCAAAATATTTTTTTGCACAACGACAAAAAAACAGAGAAGGAAACTTTTTTTTTTTTTTTTTGAAAAGTTAATCCACACATAAGCCAAAGTTTTTGGGGTGTTTCGACCATCAAAATTTTATTGCACATATTCATATAAAAAACATGGTTTTTGGAAAAACGCTGGCTGGATATATGATAATAATACATAGACAAACAAATTCACTAGAGAGGTGTTCAGTTTTGAAAAGTTATTCGTGCGTTTTGGAATTTGCACGCTTCATATATTAAATTTTGAAGTTCAATTTCAGAAATCTCAAAAGGTCTCCAAACAAAAGAGAAAAAAATGAGGCGTTGGAAAAGTGATATCCGGGAAGAGAACTAATCAAATTACATACTTTTTTGCCCTGCTCCTCCTCAACAAAACGAGACATGTCCAACAAACTCCCTCCCTCTTTTTTCTACTACTTTTGGGTTGTTTTTTTGTTTCCGGATGTGCAATCAGTCGCGAAACTAACTTGTTAGACTTCCATTCATAACGCGAGGAACATACAAAAAATAGAGGAAAGGTCTTTGGCCATGTGGATGATCAGAAATCACAGAGCTGTAGTTTAGATACACTAAATTGATAAAATGGTGTTGGCTCAAAAAGTGATCTAGCAAATTAGTGTCTCCAAGGGAGTGCTCCTATTTTCGAAAACAGAACCATTTTCTTTTGCAAAAAGGAGAGTTTTTGACCTATGCGAGGGTTAACTGAATTATACATACATCTATTTACAAAACCCAATTTTCTGAAGCTATGTACCAACAAAAAAGGAAGGATCCCATTAAATGAATCAATCACTGGGAAATGGAAGAATACATATTTCTAGAATTTTTTTTCTTTTTGACCACAAAAAATAAAGTCTAGAACCTTTTAGTCCAGATGAATTATTGAGGGAGTTCTGGGAAAATTAATTTGTACGTTGACAACGTTTCTTGGGAAAAGCAAGGATTTTTTCTCAAAAAAAAAAGGTAGAAAAAAATCTTGGCTTGATATCGGTTTTCAATTATGTAAATTAGCTAATCTGATTTTTTCTACACTGACAATGAGAACCTTTGAGAGGTTGTATATAGGCTAAAAATAGACCCAAAGGTCCCCCCAAAAATGCGAGAATAACCAAAAAATTTTAGGGAACCCAATGAAATTAAAGAGTACCCAAAAAAATGTGAGTGTACCTAAAAGTATAAGGGTGCCCAAAAAAAAAACTACGGTACTCCTAAAATATTTCAGGGTTTTTCAAAGTAAAGTACGGTACCCGAAAATTTGAGGGTACCCAAAGAATATTCAGGGTACCAAAAAAATCGTTAGGGTACCCAGAAAAATGTGAGGATACCCACAAAACGTAAAGTTACCCAAAATATGTTAGGGTATTTAAAAATACGTAAAGATACCCAAAGAAATTTTTTGATACCCTTAAATTTTTTTTTGGGTACCAAAATATGTAGAGTGAGCTCAAAAATTGTTAAGGTACCCAAAAAAACAGAAGGGTACCCAAAATCATTAGGCATGTCCAAAAAAAGTTAAAGGGTACCCAGAAAAATGTTAGGGTACCAAAATTTCTATTACCCACGTTCCCATCACCCACATGAATCCAAAAATGTGTTCTGATCAGCTCAAAGGTTCCACCCCAACACCCACCAAAAAAGAGCCAGAAGGCTTATTTTTTGACGACAAAAGACTTTTTTTGAGCAAGAGAAATGAGGTAAAAAAATGAAGTGAAAAACAAACAAAGCAAAATATGGTGGTGGTAATGTAATCCTGCGATAAAAAGAGCATATACCTAACCACAATGAGACAGAAAAATTGTTTCATGAACCGGAAAAGGATGATTGAAATTGGACACTAACGGAGGGGTCAAAAAACCTACAGTAACTGAGCACCTTCCGGAGAGGGAAAGAGGACTGAAAATCAAAAATTGTATCCAGAAGACGAAGAAAACAAAAGCACAATAAAAAGACGGAAGGGGGGAGCTTTCTTCTTTTTGTTTACAATTTCAGATTTCAATAAACTTTTTCATTTTTTTCCAATTTCCGTCTAACAAATATAACACACATGATGAGCATATTGTATTTTTTTTTGATATATTTTTTATGGCTCAACTGGAACATCTATAGAATATACACATACAGGGCGACGAATGGAAAAATAAAAATTATTGGCAAAAAAAATTGAGGATAGGAAAAAACATAAAAAATAACAATTGTAAATATACACATATGTACATATGTACATGAGCGCTCTCAAAATCGATAAATAATGATTTTGTTTAATACATTATTTTTTCTTCGACTTCGTTATCAGTCGCACTTTTTTTTCGGAGGAGCAGCAGTGATTGTCTATTTTTAGTATATTGCGTGTGTTGCATAATTTTTCTTTGATGATTGGCGGGAATCGTGGGAACGTTCGGAGAAAGTCGGTTATAATCGATTTTTAGATTCTTGATAATGTTAATAGAGAGGTGAGAGAGCAAGAATTTCGGAGACGCAGAGAAGTCAGAGAAATCATGAAGAGAAAAAGGAGAGACAGAGAGACAGAGAGATAGAGAGTTAGAGAGATAGAGAGATAGAGAGATAGAGAGATAGAGAGAGATAGAGAGATAGAGAGATAGAGAGATAGAGAGATAGAGAGATAGAGAGATAGAGAGATAGAGAGATAGAGAGATAGA
>LR553011.1:0-19463 GCA_900536415.3 Caenorhabditis sp. 38 MB-2015
AACAAGACATCCGAGAAGAAGTGGACACCTTCATGTTTGCTGGACATGATACAACCACTGCTGCTTCATCTTTTGCTCTCTGGAACATTGCGCATCATCCAGAAGTTCAGAAGAAAGTATATGAAGAACTCATAGAGGTGTTTGGGGAGGATCCAAGAACTGATGTCACTTTGGAGAGCATTGGTAAACTCAATTACCTGGATAGAGTTCTGAAAGAGTCGAAGAGACTTATTGCACCAGTTCCAGCAGTTCAACGGAAGCTCAGGAATGATTTGGAAATTGGTGAGATTTTTTAAGTACTCGTATTTGGATATTAATTTGAAAGGGTTCAGTAGGCTTTAAAATCATGTTCATGTGAAATTATAAAGGTGGCGTGAAGAGACTCTGCAAGTTGCTCTTTGAAGAAAGAGCACACTTTTTTAAGGTGATACCCTCAAAGGATTTTATATGGAAAAGTCTAGTTTTCGAGAAAACTTTCCACTTTTTCCATTTTTTTGACTACATTTTTCCGTAAAAAATACTTCGAGGGTAATACCTAAAAAAATGTGCTCTTTCTTTAAGAGCCACCCACATTTAACAAGGATAGGTTCCAACAAAAAAATGCATAGCTCACAATGGAATTGTTTAGATCAGAATCAATTGTGCATAAAATTTTCTATCGATTGGTATAATTTTGACCTCAAAGTACCCAGTGAAACGATTGAAAACAATTGAACACAAAATTTGGTCTACGGGATCGTGATGAGGAGGGTCGATTCAGTTTCCAAAAAAACCTGTCCAAATTAATTTTAAGAAAAAATTGTAGCAAGTCCACAAATTTTTTTAACCAAAAACCATTATGTCCATTTAATCAAAATGGTACTTTCTTGAAATTAACTTGGACATGTTTTTTTGGGAATTTGTTATGATTTTTTGATGTTTGGACGCATATATTTGAGGATTTATTATATATACATAAATTTTGAGGTATATGATCCATTTTTTGAGGTGATAGAACTATTCTTGAGGTATATTACCATTTTTAGGTATATAACCCATTTTTTTGAGGTAAATAAACCATTTTTGAGGTATATGACCCATTTTTTAAAGTATATGACCAATTTTTTAAGGTATATTACCATTTTTGAGGTAAATCAACCGTTTTTGAGGTATAAGAACAATTTTTGAGGGAAATGAACCATTTTTGAGCTATATAACCCAATTTTTGAGGTATATGACCATTTTTGAGGTAAATAAACCATTTTTGAGATATATTACCATTTTTTGAGGTATATTAGCAATTTTTTGAGGTATATGATCATTTTTTTTTGAGATATATGACCCATTGTTGAGGTGTATAACCCATTTTTCAGGTATATAACCCAATTTTTGAGGTATATGTCCCATTTTTTGAGGTATATGACCCATTTTTTGAGGTGATAGAACTATTCTTGAGGTATATCACCATTTTTAGGTATATAACCCATTTTTGGTGTAAAAGAACCATTTCCGATAGAACTATTCTTGAGGTATATGATCATGAGCCACATATGCATCAGACCTTCGCAAAATAATATTTTTTCCAGACGGTCACACAATCCCAGCTGGTTCTAACATCCTCATCGGTCCTGTGGTCATCCACAACAACGCCATTACCTACCCCGAACCCAACAAGTTCAACCCAGATCGATTTTTACCGGATGAAATTGCTAAGCGACACCCCTATGATTTTGTCCCATTCTCAGCTGGATTGAGAAATTGTATCGGGCAAAAGTTCGCGCAGTTGAATGAGAAAGTGTTGCTCTGCCATATTTTGCGGAATTTCGAGATTAAGCCAATGCTCCAACATCATGAGACAGTTCCGTGTCTTGAAGTAGTCACCAAGCCTTCGAGAGGAGTTCCATTGAAATTAATAAGGCGTTAAGAGTTTTTTCTTAAAGATATGCATAAATTTACATACATACCATGAGATTGTTTATAAGAAAAAGAAGAAAAAGAAAAAAAATAAATAGTGGAAGGTACAATTATTAGAGCTCTCTACTCTATTCTAAAGACAATGTGCTCCACCGCAGAATCGTCCACTTCGTTGGACCATTGCGTCGATCAAGTTGTTAACAAAGTCAAATCCGGTCTTCAATTGGGTGGTGGCTGCTCCAGTAGTGTCAGCGATCACCTTTCTACATCCAACGTTCAACAACGCCTCCATTGCCAAGTTTTGTCCGGCTGGTTTGTTGCGGATACAGCTTGACAATGCGGTATCAATCACGTTCACCCAGTCATTGACCGGGGTGATCATTTGCTTCTTGATTTGCGATGTGCAGATATCAACCTTGTTGGCTGATCCAATAGCCAGACCGCGTCCTCCGTTTTGGAGCAAATCGTGGAAGACATTGGCGATGGAGCCGATACGTTTCTTCAAATCGTCGCGAGCCTCGGTGATGCATTCGCAGGTGGCTTTTCTTGTTGTTGGGATGGTTTGTGCGCAAGCGCCGGAGAATTTGGCGTCGCAGCTGGCGAGCACTTTGCAGTGTCCTCCGAGGTATCCGACGAATGGGCTGGCCAAGCAGGAGCGAGTTGAGGCGGCTCTTTGTGGCTTGCGTTCGCCGCAGAAGCTCAAACGAGATTGGATGATGATGTGGTCGGAGATGGAGGAGATGCTGGAAAAGATCAATTTTGTTTATGATCAAGTTAATGACCTAGACAGCCTAGGTTCTCAGAAAAACTAGTCCCTGACCTAGTTTTTTGAAAAACTAGTCCCCGACCTGAAAAAGCCAGTGTTAGACTTATAAACTTAGAATTGAAAATTTACCTTTTTTAGTATGTCCTATGTATTTTTGAAACAATTAACTTGTGGCCTAGAAATCCAGGCTATGGCCTAGGTTTTCAGAAAACTAGTCCCCGGCCAAAATACACCAATTAGGCCAGTTTTAGACCTTAAAACTTAACCTAGGTAATGTTAATATCTGGTATGCCGTATTGAAGCTAAGGTTGCAAAATCGGGCCGCCCGTTCGCCTGTTTTCCGAAACGCCCGTTTGCACGTTCGCCCGTTCACCCGAACGCCCGAAAACACGAACGCCCGTTTGCCCGCGCCCGTTCATCCATTCGTCCGTTCACCCGTTTGCCCGTTCTTTTTTTTCTTTATTATTTGTCTCGAACAAATGACCGGACAAACAGACAAGCGGGCGAACGGGTAAACGGGTGAACGGGTGTGCAGATGGCCATGGCCCTAGTTTTTCAAAAAACTAGTCCTCAACTTTATAAAGCCAGTGTTAGGCTTATAAACTT
This sequence comes from Caenorhabditis sp. 38 MB-2015, assembly GCA_900536415.3. Classification (NCBI taxonomy): domain Eukaryota; kingdom Metazoa; phylum Nematoda; class Chromadorea; order Rhabditida; family Rhabditidae; genus Caenorhabditis; species Caenorhabditis quiockensis. The sequence continues at coordinate 3,266 of LR553011.1, forward strand.
AGAGTTGAAAATTTTCCTTTTTTTAGTATGTCCTATGTGAGCTCAAAACAATTGATTTGTGGACTAGAAATCCAGATCATGGCCTAGGTTTTCAGAAAACTAGTCCCCGGCCTGGAAACAAGAATGAGAACTGTTTTAGGCCTATAAACTCATCATAGGAAATGTTTATAGCTGGAATGTCTTATAAAAGTTTATATTTTTGATACATTTTGTTCATGCTTTAAAAAATGAATTCATGGCCTAGAAATCCATCTGATGGCCTAGCTTTTCAGAAAAACTCGTCCCTGGCATGGAAACAGGAGTTTTCGTCAAATTTTTTAAAGTTGGGATTTAGGTTCCATTATATAGTATCTGCTCGAGCAGAAAAAAATCAGTTCAAGGACTAGAAATCCATGCATATGGCCTAGGTTTTCAACAACAAAAAACTAGTCCCCGGTCTAAAATGCTCAAAAAGGACCAAACTTTTTTGTAAAATTAAATTTTCTTACACTGAATCCTTATATTGGAACGATCCTTCCTCCAAATCGGGAATCTCTGGAACTCCAGCAAAGTTTGGAATCTTCTTCTGCAAACAATATCCAGCTTCACGAGCAATAGCCTTGCTAATCTCAGTTCGAATACACTTTTGATCCTCAGCCGGCGTTGCTTTGATAGCCTTAATTGCTCCGGCGGCAAAAGTTCTGCAAATTGAGCACTCCCGGAGGGGTCCAGTCTTGTCCCACGCGTTATGGCTCAGATCTCCGGCGGCCAAAACGCAACGATCCTTCGAGTTTCCTTCATCGATTGATGAGGCGAAGCAGACGCTAGCCGCTTTTTTGGAGTGCTCACGAATCTCGTTTTCGTAGTTTCCGTAGTCAGCGTCGAGACCTTCTTTGATACATTGCAAATAATTTCCGAAGGCTGCTCGTGTTCCTTGAGGTGATGAGCAATCTTGAGCAAATGCGCTCTAAAACAATATAGAATCATTTTTGGGGTGTATGACCCATTTTTGGGGTAGTATAGGGACCATTTTTGAGGTAAATGAACCATTTTTGAGGTAGTATAGGAACCATTTTTGAGGTAGTATAGGAACCATTTTTGAGGTAAATGACCCATTTTTGAGGTAGTATAGGAACCATTTTTGAGGTAGTATAGGAACCATTTTTGAGGTAAATGAACCATTTTTGAGGTAGTATAGGAACCATTTTTGAGGTAGTATAGGAACCATTTTTGAGGTAAATGAACCATTTTTGAGGTATATAATTCATTTTTGGGGTAGTATAGGAACCATTTTTGAGGTAAATGAACCATTTTTGAGGTAAATGAACCATTTTTGAGGTAAATGAACCATTTTTGAGGTGTATGACCCATTTTTGGAGTATAAGAATTATTTTTAAGGTATATTACCATTTTTGAGGTAAATGAACCATTTTTGAGGTATATCACCCATTTTTTGAGGTACATAGACCATTTTTTAGGTAAATTCACTATTTTTTAAAGATATAAGATCTTTTTTGAGGTGTATGACCCATTTTTGAGGTATATGAACCATTTTTGAGGTATATGATTCATTTTTGGGGTTTTTGACCCATTTTTTGATGTAAGTTGACCATTTTTGGGGTTTTTGACCCAGTTTTTGAGGTAAAAATATTTTTTTTCGAGGTACATGACTCATTTTTGAGGTATATGACCCATTTTTCAAAGTATATTAACCATTTTTTTAAATTTTATTACTTACCACCAAAAGTGAGACAGTGACTGTGACGAAGAGCATTTAGTTTAATTGAATTCTGAAAATTTTTATTTATTCAACCAAGCCTTAACGCAAGTGAGAAAAAAATCGAATAAGGCGAAACATGAAAATAGGTCGGCCTTCTTCTCGGAGATAAAAATGATTGATGGGGTTGGGATTTCATTATTATCAAATATTGAAATCATCCATATACATATATTTATATACAGAAAATATATGTATAAATATATGATTTTTCAGCCACAAAATAAATAACAAAAACCAAGACATGAGGAGGTGATTTTAAATCAAAACCAATGTCGTTGAAACCGGATTTTTTTGAGAGTGTGTCCGCGCATTAAATTAGTGGTGATATAGAGAACAAGAAAACGATACGCACAGGTATGACTCACGTCATTTTGTGTCTATGTATATGTACAACCAAAAATATCTTATATATATATATATATACAGGGATGGTAACCGGTTGCGTTATATTGCCCCGAAAAAGTCCATTTTTAATTGTTGTGGCCAGTTTTACCTGCAATTATCGTTGTTTTTTTTGTTGTTGGGAAGGACAACGATTATGCTCATCTTACCAGTTTCAGCTAGGGGAGGGGGAAAAGTACAGTAATCTGGACTGGATGTAGCTTTTGTAGTGTTGTCTGATCTCTGGTTTTGATTTGGAGAAAGAGAAAAGGGAAAACCTGTTTCATATGGGAGAGAAGATCGAAAGTTCAGAGATGGTTCCAGAAAATACTGTATTTTAAGAGGACCAAAAATCCAGGAGTTTGTTTCAGTATTTTATAATTAAATATACACAATTTTCAACGTCTTATCAATTTCAATGGAACTCCTTTTGACGGCTTCGTCACTACTTCAATGCATGGAGCATTTTCATGATATCCAAGAGTTGGCTCAATTTTGAAGTTGCGCAGAATATGACTCATCAACACTTTCTCATTCAACTGCGCAAACTTTTGCCCGATACAATTTCTCAATCCAGCTGAGAAGGGGATAAAATCATAGGGATGTCGCTTAGCAATTTCATCCGGTAAAAATCGATCTGGATTGAATTTCTCCGGCTGGGGATAGGTTTCAGCGTTGTTGTGGATTAGCATAGGAGAGATGGTGATGTTGGAACCAGCTGGGATTGTGTAGCCATCTGGAAAGGTGCTAGAACTTTAGGGGGAAATCCTGAAGTTCTTACCGATCTCCATGTCATTTCTCAGTTTTCGCTGATAGAAAGGGATTGGAGCAATGATTCTTTTGGATTCTTTCAGAACTCGATCAAAGTAAGTGAGTTTGCGGATATGCTCCAAAGTGACATCAGTTCTTGAATCCTCCCCAAACACCTCTACGAGTTCTTCATATACTTTCTTCTGAACTTCTGGATGATGCGCAATGTTCCAGAGAGCAAACGATGAAGAAGTAGTGGTTGTATCATGTCCAGCAAACATGAAGGTGTCCACTTCTTCTCGGATGTCTTCTTCAGAAAGAGCATTTGAATCTTCCTGGCTGAGCAGAAGGTCCAAGAAGTTCATCATTCGCTTAGAAGTTTCTTTCTCAATTTCTCCAGATGCTATGGCTTCACGGCGTTCATGAATCACCTAAAAAACTATTTATTAGTGAATATCCTTCACTCCTTACCTTTTCCGAAAAACCCCTCAAAGTTGCCAAGTACTCATCAGTCTTTGCTCTATATCCTAGAAGTTTAAAAATTAGTGGATTTTGTAACCATGGTTTGATTCTATAGTCCATTGTGAGTTTAGTGAATTGGCCAACAGCGTGCAAATATTCATGATCATGATTAATTTGTGCATTGATTTTAGCACCCATCGCAGTTGCGCAGATGATGTCAAGAAGACAGCGCTTGAGATATGGATACATATCGATGGTTTCTCCAGAATCAGCGAACTTTTCGATTTGATCGATGAGGATCTTCGATTCTGTATTGAAGACATCTAGATACCCTTCGAGTTTAGCAAAATGGAAAGTTGGAGTGAGCATTTTTCGATGAGATCTCCATCGTTCACCGCCATTCGCAAGCAATAATCCACCATCTAACCATTGCTTCAAAAATCTATATCCATCTCCTTTATCAAGCTCAGTCGTCGAATCGAGAATCTTGGCCGCAGTTTCGCCATTCAACGGCCACATAAACATCTCGCCCGCCGACATTGATCTCATCACCGAACTGCCACTCGCCACCTGATCTCTAGCCCATTCCTTGAACTTTACGCATACCCCAGTTGGACCTGATTTGAGTAAAGCGAGAGAGTTACCAAAGATCGGATGGAATTCTGGACCAGGGAGCTGCAAATGAGCCAATTTTTGGTTAGTTGAACGTGAATAACACCACCTTCCGAGCCACTTTGTTGATCCGAACAAGATTCAAAAAAGTTTTGATGTATGTGAGAAAAAAGGCAAGAACTGTTGCAATAAGCGCGAATATTACAGCCATTTTTGTCTGAAAATGAGAAAAATATCCGCCAAATTGATAAACAAGACAAAAAAACAGGTTGGTAAGGTCAAAATTGGCTAGAGACATTGGTCAAGGTTATATATAGAGTTATTAATAAACAACAAACATCATCTAGGAGTACTGTAGGTACTACCTATGTAACAGAGGACCTATAGAGCATGAGAACCTCGAAAATGAGCTAGAGGTACTAAAAAACAGTGCTCCAACTCTCAAACCAAAAAGGTTCTCCGGTCAAAAATGAAATCAAATGATCAAACCATATTTCACTGATAAGAAAGATATGCTTTTTCTTTATTTGTTTTTAGTTTGAACTTGCAAGGGAATGATATAGATCTAAAAATAATCCAAAATTCAAAATGCACCATGCATTGAAGTAGTGACGAAGCCGTCAAAAAGAGTTCCATTGAAATTATAAGACGTTGAAAATTGTGTATATGAGATTCCAATAATGATATTTTTTGCTCTTTCGAACCTGAGTTACAAAATGATGACCTTAGTAGATGCATACCATAAATAAGAGCATTTTAACCAGATTCAGGTACTCGGAAGCTACTTGGACACGTTTCGAATCATCTTACATATTTGAAAATATGAATTGTTTGTTTTTAAAAAGGTAATTGAGTTTACTAACATGCTCCATAGTTACATCCGTTCTTAGATCCTCTCCAAACACCTCTACCAGTTCTTCATATACTTTCTCCTGAACTTCTGGATGATGCGCAATGTTCCAGAGAGAAAAAGAGGAAGAAGAGGTGGTAGTATCATGTCCAGCAAACATAAAGGATATCTTTCTCAGAAAGAACATTAGAATCCTCCTGGCTCAACAGAAGAACAAGAAAGTTTATTGTTGCTTCAGAAGTTTCTTTCTGAATCTCTCCAGATGAATTCCCTATAAAAATATTACTGGATATGATTCCTGTTTAATAGCCTGAAAAGTATTATATTAGATAAAAAAAATTCAGATAAAAAATAAAATAACAGCAAACAGATCGGAAAATCAAGTTTTGCTCACTTAGCTCCGCCCACATGTCTAGCCTAGACCTGATTTTCCAAATTTTGTGATTTATTCTCTGGTTTGTGCTAAAAGGCTAACAGAACTCTATCCTACATTTGTTATCGCTCTAGTCTCATGACTAGTATTTAAGGAACAATTTTTCACTTTTAGGTCACTTTTCAGGTCCTATCTATTTTCAGAAAAATGACTATAATAGTTCCGATATTCATCACAATCGTCATTGCGTTTCTTCTCCCATACATTAAACTAATCTTTGAACATGTTAAGACCAACAAAGTGGCAAAAAAGGTATGTATCCCTACACAATCAATCATTGCAAAACTGGATCATTTTCCAGTTCCCCGGTCCAGAATTCCATTCAGTCTTTGGCAGTGTTCTACCCTTGCTGAGGTCGAAATCAACAGGAGCATGTGATATTTTCCGAGGTTGGGCCAAAGATCTGAACTTCATAAAGGAGATGGGTATCGATTTTTGCACCAATGGTTAGGTACAGGGTTGTTGATTGCGCAGGGGCAACGATGGAGAACTCATCGGAAAATGCTCACTCCTTCCTTCCATTTTGCCAAACTCGGTGGTTATCTAGAAGTGTTCAATTGTGACATCCAAGATTCTCATCGAGCAAATCGAGAACTTCTCCGAATCTGGAGAAACTGTTGATATGCATCCTTATCTAAAACGCTGTCTTCTGAATATCATCTGCGCAACTGCGATGGGTGCCAAAGTTGATGCTCAAATCAATCATGATCATGAATATTTGCAGAAATCATATCCAGTAATATTTGTTATAAGTGATTCGTGAAAGAAAAGAGGCCATAGCTTCTGGAGAGGTTGAGAAAGAAACTTCTAAACGAATGATGAATTACCTTGATCTCTTGCTTAGTCAGGAGGATTCTAATGCTCTTTCTGAGGAAGATATTCGACAAGAAGTGGACACCTTCATGTTTGGAGGGCATGATACAACTACCTCATCTTCCTCTTTTGCTCTCTGGAACATTGCGCATCATCCAGAAGTTCAGAAGAAAGTATATGAAGAACTAGTAGAGGTGTTCGGGGAGGATCCAAGAACTGATGTCACTTTGGAGCATATCAGTAAACTCAATTACTTGGATCGAGTTCTAAGAGAGTCGAAGAGAATCATAACACCAGTTCCACTAGTTCAACGGAAGCTTCGAAATGATATGGAGATTGGTGAGCCAACCCAGTATTTTGTTTTGCAAGATATGGCTTTTCCAGATGGTTACACCCTCCAAGCTGGCTCAAACGTCACAATTGCTCCAATAGTGATCCATCACAACGTCAACATTTATCCCGAGCCGGAGAAATTCAATCCAGATCGATTTTTGCCGGAAGAAGTTGCTAAGCGACACCCCTATGATTATGTCCCATTCTCAGCTGGATTGAGAAATTGTATCGGGCAAAAGTTCGCGCAGTTGAATGAGAAAGTGTTGATGAGTCATATTCTGAGGAATTTCAAAATTGAGCCAACTCTTGGATATCATGAAAATGCTCCATGCATTGAAGTAGTGACTAAACCATCAAAAGGAGTTCCATTGAAATTGATAAGACGTTGATTGCTTTGTATACTGTGTACATATATGTAGATTTTTATCGAGTGAAAAATAAATGATTTTTTATGAACAAGGATTGAAAGAGAATCACATGAGGGTGTTACATCTGGATACATTTTCAGCATCTCCTATTTTTTAGCCATGTATTTTTTAGGGTAACTTATACACATTTAGAGTTACAGTCACAGAACAGTATTAGCCACATCTCAATTGGTAATACGCGTCTCTAAATTCTGATTTTTGAAATTTTTCCTGTTCGAAAACGAAACTACAGTAACCCAATGGTAGCGGTTTAATTCTGGCTAATACAGTACAATACAGTACTCTTACACATTTTGAACCTGATCATCTAGATACAAAAATTTCATAAGATCACCTCCAATTTCTTCAAAAGTGCACCAGATCTTTGTTGTTGTTTCTGCGATAAAACTAAGAAAACACAACCCAGGTATTTTTTTTTCGTTTCATATCAAAAGTTTGTCCTATAGTCTCCGCCCTTTCCTAGACTATTCTTCGTGTTTTTCTCCATTTTGATTGATGTTCTTGTTTGAGAAAACGATAGGTTACTTTTTTTAAACCTCTTAGATATATCATCTATTAGGAATCTTTGGTTAGACCTAGAACCTGCTAGGTATAAATGGTTCCATTTTTTAGTAACCTTAGAGAATGGTGTTCTTAGGAACATATGTATTATGTATAACCTGTTCCAATCTTATCAATCCTGCAGATTTTCATTTCATTTTCCCTATATTATATTTATATTTTTAGATGACTCTAATATTCCTGATATGTTTGGCAATTGTGATAATCTATATGCCCACATATATCCAAATATTCCTCAATCATGTGACAACCTATAATTTGGCTCAAAAGATTCCTGGTCCACGGCTGAACCTGGTCTTTGGCAATGTTCTACCGTTAATCATGGCACGTTCAACAGAATTATGTGATATTTTTCGAAGATGGGCAGCTGCGCAAGTAGCGAAAGGGAACTCGGTGATGAGGTTGATGTTGATTGGCGAGATATTTGTGTGGCCGTTGAATGGCAAATCATTGGCCAAGATTCTCGAATCGACTACTGAACTTGATAAGGGAGATGGATACAAGTTTTTGAAGCAATGGTTAGATGGTGGATTGTTGCTCTCGAAGGACGAACGTTGGAGAGCTCACCGGAAAATGCTCACTCCCTCTTTCCATTTCGCCAAACTCGACGGTTATTTGAACATCTTCAACGCTGAATCCAAAATTCTCATCGAGCAAATCGAGGAGTTCTCGGATTCTGGAGAAACCGTCGACCTGCATCCTTATCTGAAGCGTTGTCTTCTTGACACAATCTGTGAAACGGCTATGGGTGTTAAACTTGATGCTCAACTAAATCATAAAAATCAATATTTTCATGCTATTGAGCAATTCGCTAATCTAACTATAATCTACTCTTTCACACCATGGCTACATATTCCGCTGATTTTCAAATTATTAGGATATAGAGCAAAGACTGATCAACACTTGGCGACGTTGAAGGGGTTCACAGAGAAGGTAGGACCTATTTGAGAGGAATCAGATCCTTAAATAGTTGCTTTAGGTGATTCATGAACGTCGCGCGGCTATTGAATCTGGAGAGGTTGAGAAAGAAACTTCTAAACGAATGATGAATTTCCTTGATATCTTGCTAAGTCAGGAGGATTCTAATGATCTGTCTGAAGAAGATATTCGACAAGAAGTGGATACCTTCATGTTTGGGGGGCATGATACAACCACTGCTGCTTCATCGTTTGCTCTCTGGAACATTGCGCATCATCCAGAAGTTCAAGAGAAAGTTTACGAAGAATTGGTGGAGGTGTTTGGTGAAGATCCAAGAACTGATGTCAGCCTGGATGATATAGGGAAACTCAATTATCTGGATAGAGTTCTCAAAGAGTCGAAGAGAATCATAGCACCAGTTCCACTGATCCAACGGAAGCTTCGAAATGAAATGGAGATTGGTAAACCTTTTATCTTGTTTACCCTGAAAATTTAGCTTTTTCCAGAAGGCTACACCCTCCCAGCTGGTTCCAACATCACCATTGCTCCTCTAGTCATCCATCACAACGCCGAAATCTATCCCGAGCCCGACAAATTTGATCCAGATCGATTTTTAGCGGATGAAATTGCTAAGCGACATCCCTATGATTATGTCCCATTCTCGGCTGGCGTCAGAAATTGTATCGGGCAAAAATTCGGGCAATTGAATGAGAAAGTGTTGCTCTGCCATATTCTGCGCAACTTTGAGATCAAGCCAACCATTGGGTATCATGAGAATATTCCATGCATTGAAGTAGTCACGAAGCCATCAAGAGGAGTTCCATTGAAATTGATCAGACGTTAGGCAATGTTAAAATTACGTGTAAATATATATGTCATATGAAATGAATTTTTTTTTTTGAATCTACAGTAATTCAGTCAACACATGATCTGTTTATCAATTCTGCAGATTATTTTTCTATTTTCAGAATACCCATACATCAAACCGTTAAGACCAACAATCCATCACTAGTTGCAAAACTGGATATTATTCCAGTTTCTCGGTGCAGAATTTGATTCTGGTAAACAAAAAAAAAAGAAGATTAAACACTTTATGACATCGAACGGATTCTATGAAAATGACACAACTTCAACGTCTGATCAGCTTCACTGGCACACCTCTGGATGGCTTCGTGACGACTTCAACGCATGGAATTGTTTCATGATACTCCAGAGTTGGCTTAACCTCGAAGTTCCTCAAAATATGGCAGAGCAACACTTTCTCATTCAACTGCGCGAACTTTTGCCCGATACAATTTCTCAATCCAGCTGAGAATGGCACAAAATCATAGGGGTGTCGCTTTGCAATTTCATCCGCCAAAAATCGATCTGGATTGAACTTGTCGGGCTCGGGATAGGTTTTTGCGTTGTTGTGGATGATTAATGGACCAATAGTGATGTTGCAACCAGCTGGGATTGTGTAACCATCTGGAAAAAAGGCACATCTTGGCTATATGTATATAATTTTTGGGATACTTACCAATAACCATATCGTTTTTGAGCTTTCGTTGAACTGCTGGAACTGGTGCGATAAGTCTCTTCGACTCTTTTAGAACTCGATCCAGGTAATTGAGTTTACTAATATGCTCCAAAGTGACATCAGTTCTTGGATCCTCCCCAAACACCTCTACTAGTTCTTCATATACTTTCTTCTGAACTTCTGGATGATGCGCAATGTTCCAGAGAGCAAATGATGAAGATGAGGTAGTTGTATCATGTCCAGCGAACATGAAGGTGTCCACTTCTTGTCGAATATCTTCTTCGGATAGATCATTAGAATCCTCCTGACTAAGCAAGAGATCAAGGAAATTCATCATTCGCTTAGAAGTTTCTTTTTCGATCTCTCCAGATGCTATAGCCGCGCGACGTTCATGAATCACCTTCTCTGTGAAGCTCGTCAATGTTCTCAAATAATCATCAGTCTGTTTTCTATATCCTAACAATTTGTATACCAATGGATGACGCAACCATGGTGTAAAAGAGTAGATCACTGACAATCTATTGAATCCTTCAACAGCATGGAGATATTCATGCTCATGATTGATTTGTGCATCAATCTTGGCACCCATTGCAGTTCCACAGATAATATCCAGAAGACAACGTTTCACATAAGGAAACATATCAACAGTTTCTCCAGAATCCGAGAATTTCTCGATTTGCTCAATGAGAATCTTGGATTCAGCATTGAACACTTCAAAATAGCCTTCGAGTTTGGCAAAATGGAAGGTTGGAGTGAGCATTTTTCGATGAGATCTCCAACGTTCATCGCCATTTCTGAAAATATGCACAGAAGTGAAAAGATGGCGAGAGTTGATGTGTAATATGGTGTCTAGGCGTGGCTGCTTGACACTTATCGTTGCCTAAGCGCAGCTGCGTGAGAAAGATTTCGTTGTCTAGGCGTGGCTGCTTGATAGATATCTTGCTGCCTAGTCATGGCTGCTTGACACTTCTGATGTTCACTAGGCGCAGCTGCTTGATTAATATTTTGTTGTCTAGGCGCGGTTGCTTGACGCATGTCGTCTTTCCTAGACATGGCTGCTTGGGATGACCGTTTCATGAATCTAAGGCCGACTAGGAGCATCCGCTAGATAAATTTAATCCTGTCGAGGCATAACTGCTATCGAATCGTCTAGTGTTGCCTAAGCGTAGCTGCTTGCCGACTGACATCTTGTCTAGGCGCGGCTGCTTAACACATCTCTTAGTCCCCTAGGCGTAGCTGCTTGACCCACCCATCTCACTCTCCCACTTACGAGATCAACAATCCTCCACCCAACCACTGATCAAAAAACCCATAATCATCGCCCTTGTCCAACTCGGTCGTCGAATCCAGCAACTTTGCCGCAGCCCTGCCATTCAACGGCCAAACATACATATTCCCCGACATCACCAATCGCATAATCGAATCCCCCCTAGCCACCCCATCACGTCCCCATCCTTGAAAAATACCCCAAAAGTCAGAGGTGTTTGACCTGAGCAATGGGAGCACACTACCAAAGAGGATATTTATTTCCGGACCAGGGATCTGTAAATTATTATTATTGGATATTTGGCCGGGTTATTTGGAGCACCTGCTGAGCCAGGTTATTGATCCTAAAGTGATTGATAATGACCTTGACAAAGGTGAAAAGATAGGCCAAAACGAGTGTAATAATGATTGGAACAATTACTGACATGTTTTCTGCAAAAAAACATTTTAAAAATCAATGAAGAGTTATCAACAAACATGATAATGATAAGAACGAAAACAAGCCTAATACATTTAAAAAATCAGCCTTAAATATAATTGAAAACTGGGGGGGAGGGGGGGGNGGTTTGATTTTAATCTAACCTGTTTTTGGTCAGGAGGGGGTTTAAACCTTGGGCGGGTCAGTGTTCTTTAAAGTGAGCAAACAAGAACACCTATTTATGGTACAAAAAGAGATTAGACGGTTTTAATGGGGTCAAGTACATGTTTCTATCAATAAAGGAACCGGCAGACAAGTCAAGTCTAGTTTGATGTGCAGGTTTTTTAAGGGAACTATACGTTTTGATAGCCAAGTCAGAAAAAAATGCCTTTTTTTGATACCAAAATTAGAAACAAAGTACAGGACTAGAAAAACCAAATAAACCAAAACCAAAAAAAAAGGATACAACATCAGAGTTCTTCTTTCTCTATCTCTTCTATTTTTTTGTGTGTTTTGTATTTGTTTAACCTTGGATGATATTTGACAGTGATTTTTGACCTGCCCCTGCCTGACAAGAAACATCTCCACTCAACCATCAAAAATCGCATTAATTACTTTAATTTGGGGCTGAAAATTTGGCTGAAAATGAGAAAAAGAAAAATAATTTATAATATTAAAGAAATATGCAATTGATTAAATAGTGTCAAAAAAAAAAAATGTCGAAAAAATACATGGAAAAATGCCTAAAACTACCAAAACCCGAAATATGAGAATGAAATTTCAGAGAAACGAAAAGAAAAAAAAAACAGTAAGCTCGTTGATGTTGGTGTTGGGATGGATTAAGACTAGATGGATCAAGAGGGTTCCCGTGGGTATTCGTGGGTACCCAGAGGTGCCCAGGGGATGCCCCTAAAGGTAATAGTTGGTGTGCATTGGAACTGGTGGCTCTTCTTCGGGTGTTGGGTCGCAGATGGTTGGGTTGTAGTAGAAGAAGGCGAACGTGTATTCGAGTTTGTTCTTCTCGACAGTCATATCGACGTAGCCTGGAAAAATGAGAGGTTTGACGAGGTACTGTAATTCCAGAGGGGTACTGTATTTTCAGAGAGGTACTAGAGGGGTACTGTACTTTCAGAGAGATAATAGAAGGATACTGTACTCGCAGAAAAAAACCAGAGAGGTCTTCAAAAGGGTTTTAGAGAGGTAATGTAGTTCTAGGGAAGTACGAGAGGAGTACTGTACTTTAAAAGAGATACCGTACTCTTGAAAAGGTAATACAGAGATACTGTAATTTTGGAAAGGTACTGGAGGGGTACCAGAGGGGTACTGTACATTTAGGGAGGCAGTAAAAAAGTATCAGAGAGATACTGTACCTCTAGAAATTTACCAGAGAGGTGCTGTACTTACAGAAAGATACTAAAGGGGTACTGTACTTAAAGAAAGGCACCAGTGGAGTACTGTATCTTTAGGGAGATACCTTACTCTTAAAAAGTGCTACAAAGATAATGTAATGTCTGAAAGGTACTAGAGAGGGTACGGTACTTACAGAAAGATACTAGCGGGGTACTGTATCTTTAAAGAGGTGCTAGGGAGATGTTAAACCTTCAGAGAGATACTTGAGAGGTACTGTAGTTCTAGGGAGATACTAGAGAAGTACTGTACATTCAGCAAAAACGGTACCAAAAAGGTACTGTACTTTTAGAGAGGTACCGTATTCTTAGAAACGTTTTAGAGAGGTACTGTACTTCTTGGAGATGTACTAGAGAGGTGCTGTACTTCTAGAGAGATACTAGAGAGGTACTGTACATTCAGAGAGGTATAAAAGAGGTGTCAGAAAGGTACTGTACTTTCAGAAAGGTACCATAAGGGCGCTAGAAAGGTACTACACCATTAGAGAGGTACTAGAGGGGTACTGTACTTCCATATGTATAACACAGTACCCAAGAAACACACAAAAATCTTCAGGTATTTCTAAAAATATCACAATAGCTCCAAATGGCAAGCATTAGAAGCCCTAGTACCAAAAGGGTACTGTACTTCTAGGGAGGTACTTCAAGCTCACCTTCACACGGCTCCGACACATACTCGGTAGTGGCTCCAACCTGCTGCGACTGCTTCAACGCATACTGCATCCCTTGCAGCAAAAACCCGCGCGCAAAATGATCACTCGGACAAATCCGCGCGCAACAAATCGATATCTGAACGAACGAGTTGAACTGGCACTCGGCCAGATTCTCCATCGCGTATTTGAGATCTTCGGTGGGACATTGCAAGAACACATCTTGTAGAGATTCAATCATTATGTCGACATGGACCGAGAGTTGATTGAGGCCAAGTGTTGAGGGGGAAATGTCGCGAAAGATTTGGGACAGGTAGCCGCCTTGGGAATATGGTGTGCATTCTGGAATTATTGATTTTTGTTATAGAGACATAGTGAGCATCCGTAGCCCCACATTTTTTCAGTGCTCCGGCCCCGAAATCTCACCTGACAGGCTCTCTGGTGTCACTTGTTTCTTGCGCAAATTCACATCCTTAATGATCACTGTGATCTCTCTTAGATTCGGGAGCATTTTGATGATATGTGGTGTGTTGTTGCCTTTGAAACTTCGGGTACTTGCTCGTCCGGCCGTGTCGGTTATTCGACATTCTGAATCGTCGTCGCTGACGAAGAGTTTGTCGTACATGTGGAAGTTGTTGTGGAGAGCGCTGTCGATTCGCGAGTGTGACATCTGAAAAGCATACTGTATTTTGATATGGGTTTCAGAGGGGTACTGTATGTGAGCCCCTCTATTTGAACCTTGGTTTAAGAGTAGGAGGAAAAGATACTGTGCTTAAGACATCTGTGGCTAGACTAAAAGGTTGGTAAGGTACTGCACTTTTCATAGGTTTTCAGAGAAGTACCGAACTACAAGTTTATCTGGTAAGAAAGGTACCATACTTCGTAGAAAAGGGTACTGTATTTTTGCTGAGGTACTGTACCTAGGGAGAAGAGTACTGTGGATTTTACCGTTCTTTAAAGAGGTACTAGATTTGTCTAGTTTTCTGGATTTTGGAAAAGGTACTGTACTTAGGACATCTGAGGTTTGACTGGAAGGTTAGTAAGGTACGGTACCTAGGAGAGAAGGGTACTGTATTTTTGCTGAGGTACTGTACCTAGGGAGAAGGGTACTGTGTTTTTTATAGGTTTTCAAACTGTAAGTTGAACCGTTTTAGACAAATTACAAACTCTGTATTTTATTAGACGTCTGTGATCTAATAGTAAAAAACGTTTTAAAATGTACTGTAACAAGGTGGAAAGATTACTGTAGTTTTATCAGATACCAAAAAAGGTACTGTATGTCCAAATTCTAGCGCTGGGCATACTGTACTTTAGACCTCACGAAGTACTTTTTTTAAATGTTTTTTTTTAGGGTTTAAAAATTTTCAGAAATAAATATCACTTAATTTTAAGTCCATGCTTCACCCTGGAGAGGGGGGGAGGGGTTCTATTTAGAACCTTTAAACCCCCTGTTACCTGCCACCCAGCTTCCGATTAAGTTTTTAGTGTACTAAATATTTAATACCCCCTCCCCCTTCTCAAATTTCCCTTCTTCTTCACAAAGCAACAAAAAATGTCAGTTGTCAATCAAGAAATTGTCAATCACTTTAGCTTCTTCTACCTACAGTATCCAGAACCCAATTAAAACATACCTTAAAATTATACGAGTCTTCAAGCGGCAAAAATTGATCAACATGCGCAAATAGTTCGCCAGGCAGGCTCATCAGATTCGTGTCGAATTCAGGAGCACTATTGTCACCAACTTGTTGTTGTGCTCCAGATGATGAGGGGGCGGAGCTTAGCATTCTGGAATTGTGTGTGCAGCTCGTGCTCGTCGTCGTCGTTGTTGAGGGAAAAACTGAAAATAGCCAATAAAAAAATTCAAATGTCCACGCAATAAACAAAATGCGAAAATAGAAGGGCAAATGGGGGAGAGTTGAGAGAAATCAAAGTCATTAAGACAATGACTCTTTATCCGGGATTTTATGGTTTTGGCGAGCGAACCCGCCGCCACAACACAAAGAGAAAAATGATGAGCTGTTTTTTTTTTGTTTGGATTTTTTTTGGGCAAAAAATGGGGATGGAATGGCGGGGTAGATCACTTAATACAGGGATATGGGTGATTTTTTGGGGTCTAGTTGGTATCTGAGGTTTTGGGATCTAGTACCCGAGATTTTGGTGTCTAGTACCTATAATTTTAGGGTCTAGTTAACACCCAAAATTCTGGGGTATAGTAACTAAGGTTTTGGGGTCTAGTACCTAAGGTTTTGGGGTCTAGTACCTAAGGTTTTGGGGTCTAGTACCTAAGGTTTTGGGATCTAGTACCCGAGATTTTGGGGTCTAGTACCTAAGGTTTTGGGGTCTAGTACCTATAATTTTAGGGTCTAGTTAACACCCAAAATTCTGGGGTCTAGTACCTCAGGTTTTGGGGTCTAGTACCTCAGGTTTTGGGGTCTAGTACCTAAGGTTTTGGGATCTAGTACCCGAGATTTTGGGGTTTAGTACCTAAGGTTTTGGGATCTAGTACCTAAGGTTTTGGGGTCTAGTACCTAAGGTTTTGGAGTCTAGTACCTAAGGTTTTGGGGTCTAGTACCTAAGGTTTTGGGGTCTAGTACCTAAGGTTTTGGGGTCTAGTACCTAAGGTTTTGGGATCTAGTACC
>LR553029.1:0-48167 GCA_900536415.3 Caenorhabditis sp. 38 MB-2015
AAAAAAAAAAAAAAAAAAAGTTTCGCCTGCGGCAGGGGTCGAACACAGAACCATCCACTCCACGCAAACTCCTCCTCCCGGCTGCACCACCTCAACACATTTTGCCTCGTTCTTAATTGTTTACACTATTTCGATGTTTTATTTTTTATGCAATGGTGAAAAAATCGTGAAACTTTGGAGCATGTTTTTTGGAGCTCAGCTGACCGAAACGCAGCTAATTTTTACAGGATCGTTTCTAGCGTATCGAAAACTACCAGACTATATGTGTTTCATTTGAAAGTCCCACTTCCAAATGTGAAGGTTCCCTTGTGAGAGAAAAAAAGTGACGAATTGGACAGATGAAATTATGGTTAACAAAAAACTATGGAAGTTTCTATAAAGCCAGTTATAACCTTGCCTGTTCCGTGGACAATCAGAAAAAAGGAATTATCAATAAATATTGTTATCGATTGAATTCAAGTAAAGAAAAACTGAAACATTAAAAAGAAGAAGAAAATATAAAGAGTGGGTTAATGGCAGCTGTCGTTAATGCAAACGATTAAAGATATTTATTTTCAGTTTTTATGTTTCCAGATTATACTGCTATATGCGAAAAAAGAATGTTCTGTAATTTGTATCAAAATAATACAACAAAATATTCTTTTCTCAAGATAAACTATCAATAAATTATAAGAAAACAGATAGAAAAAAAGCATGAGATTCTTTATTTTGCGTTGAAGTCGCAGAAACTTGCTTGAATTGTATGCTGATTGCAAAAGATTAGAGCTACGAAAACGGGGCCTAATAGTAAACTAGAAAATAGGCAAAATGAAACCATTCATCCCCCTACTGTTCCCGTTCACAACCCTCCTTGTAAACATAATGACTATTGAGAGGTGAAAACAGGTAAAGAGAGTGAACAAGTTGGTGTTGTAAATATAGACAAGCAATCAGAAAATAGTGTATAAGAATTGCCCAAAAATTTTTTACAGCTTCACAAAAGATAGAACAAAATAATTTGTCGATATAACGGAATTATTCTCGAAAAAGTCTAATTATTTACAATTAAATTTGAGAAATGTTGTTTTTAATGAGAAAAAACAATCTTCATTTGTTCTTGTCTCTCCAACATGCACGAAATTTTTCTTTCAAATTCTCTCTTGCACACAAACAAACAGCACAATAGATACCCGCTGTGATACATCATTCATTCATCTCAAATCGTTCGTGTTTACTTTTTTCTACACTAATCTTTGTTTTATTTATTTCACTCAGTCTTTTTTCTATCAGATTTTTTTTTAGTTTTCCTTCGGCAAAAATTGAAATAATTAAACACAGAAACATCTCAAAATTGAAAATAAAAATAAAGTTCAAGCAAATATCGGAAGAATGTCAAGTGGCTAACAGAAAAATCGTCATTTTTCGTTACTATTTCGGTACACTTGAGGCAAAAAAGAGCCAATTTCCTTCCAATTACGAAATGTTATTTTCTCGTTGGTTTTTTTTCAACATTTTCTGTTCGTGGACATTCGAATGCAGCTAAGAAACAAAGAAATGCCCAAAAAATAATCAATAGGTCTTTTTTCCTCAAAAACACAATTGTCGACTTTTTAGTATCACTACTCTTTTATCCTTGATGAAAACGTTCTATTTCTCATTTTAAGTTTTTCCTTTATGTTTTATTGATAGAATATTATTACGAAGTACTTCCAATATATCAGTGAACAATTTTTCAATGATTTCAGATAATGGACGGAGTGACGAACACGAGACTAGTTAGACGACGAAGTTCAACATTCACTGATCCATCGAACATTTTATCAATTCAAGAACTACGATGTCGAATTTTACAGGTAATCCTAATTTTGATAGCTATCTAGGTATAATTTATATGCTCAGGATCCATCCTCAAGTACGAAATTTTCATCTGATGACATTTTAAGAATACGAAACGACGATTGGTGGCTAGATAGATTTTTAGATGCAGTCAGTTATGATGTGGACATTGCGTACGCTATCATGCTTGAATGCCTAAAATGGAGAAAAAACTTTGAAGTGGATAGTAAGAAACTAACATGAAAGCATAACTCTTAAATTTTTATAGGAATCTCATTACTCGAACTGAAACCTCTTCTCGATAATCAACTTATGTACCTACATGGAAAAGATATGCAAAATCGGCATATATGTGAGTTAGACTTCAAACCGCAGAAAAAGCATTTTGTTCTCAAGCAGCCAGAAAAACAAATTTAATATAAGGAAAACTTTGTTAGTTATTAGTGGATTACCAGCATTTTACAAGGACACTGTCATTTTATAGTATGGATCATGATGAACAAATATAAAAATGGCGATGGCGGCTTCGAAAAACTGTTTACATTTTGGTTAGAACGTCACTACATGGAATACAGCGGTTGTCAGCCACTTGCTTTGTTTATTGATATGACTGGCACTGGACTCAAAAATATGGTGAGTCCAAAAAATTTCAAATTTTGACACACATTTGAGAAAAATTGTTACAGAGCTTTGATGCACTGAAATTTGTCATGCACTCGTCAAAATACTACTATCCTCAATCAATTCAATCAGTCATCGTTTTTGATAGTCCTGCTATTCTCAATGCTTCGTGGAAGGTTTATAAGAGAAAAAGACAATCAAACATATATCTTTTTTCTTCTTTTAGGTAATCGGATCCTGGTTTGAATCATCTTCTTCGACTCAAAGGCACGATTTATTAACTTTTGTCACGAAAGCAAGTGTCACACATTATGTGCCAAAATCATTTTTGTTGGAGCACCAAGGTGGCACGGTATGTTCTCATTTCTTATATGAGGAATATGTTTTTGATTAATGTTCAATTCGAAAACACATGTTTCAACATTAACTTTTTCCACCCTTTACGAAAATAAGAAACGAGACTTCAAAATTTGTCGGACAAGGTCACAACTCAAAATCCACTTGGTTATACACATCAAGTGAAACAATCAATCACAATGATTCCATGACTCTTTTCTTCACTATTCTAACATATGCTCATTTTGCTTAACACTACTCCGAACTCGCTTTCTCTGAAGCATAACGAGAATGAACTCTTTTTTTCGTTGTAATATTCTGAGATAAGCTCTCGAACCCTTTGACCAGCACACTTTTTTCGCCACTCTCTTCTTTTTTTTGCTAAATTTTACTAACACCGAGTTGCAAAATAATAATCCCGCTGGTATTTTGAATACTATCTACTTGTTTGTCTTGAAATTTTTCCTGTGAATAAAAATTGTATTCATTATCGATTATCAAACTTACATATTTCATCAATAATTTTTTACCGTGCTTGAAAACTAATCCGCTATAATATCGGATAATACTAAGTGTGAAATAGCTATTCTCATGCTTTTTGTGAACGTATTTGAATTCTCAGACATTATGATAGTATTTTTGAAAATCAATATTTTCAGGACACATTCAAGTTTACAATGGACGAACTTGCAAAATGCTTACCGCCGCCTCCGCCACCAAAACCTTCTCCAAAACTTATTCAACAAAAAATGCATTCAATTGACGATACTACCAATAACAACAACATTGCAGCTACAGAATTCGATTTTTCATCGTTTCAAAAAAGAGTGAGATATTATTATCAGAAGTCTATGTTCAAAAAAATTATCATCAAATTTTTGGGCTTTTTCATCTATACACAAGGGACACAGAAAGATTGAGCAGGTGGCTAGAAATCATCTACATTCACGTGAAAAAAATCTGAACGAGTAAATTCTGCTATTCATGAATTTCTAGTTCACTGCAACCTGTATTGAACATGAATGTAACTGTGAGTTTATGATGTGTTTGATATTTAGGAACTAGGTTGAGTGTTTTTTCTTTGTGAATTTTTAATATAAAAAGAAGACTATTATTTCCACTTGCTACGGCTTTAAAAAAAAATGCTATCCGTACACATTTTTCGTATTCGAAATTATAAAGGTTGAACAAAACGTGCAATTATTGATGGTAAATTTTTTCAACGCCTAAGATTCATGCTCCCATAGTGAACACTTGTCAAGAGCACAAAGTCAGTTGTTCTGCCCACCACTACTCATATTTATAGATTCTGTTTGCAGAATGTTAAATTCGACGAGGAGTCGGTCACAAAACGAGCTCCTTCGATATCTCGCCGTTCAAGTCGTGGCCCAAAAGGTAGAAAATCTCAAATTCCACCCGGTTTGCGACCACTTATCGAAAAACGAGTAAATGCGCCAGTTGATGATTGGTCATCGAACGACTTTGTGTCAATAACGTAAGTTGTCGAAAAAGATACGTCAACAATAGTAGTTTTTCAGACCAAGAGATGATTTGAAACTAGAAAAGCTTGACGGGGAAACAGATTTTCTCGATGTTGTACTGGTCAAGAATCAATCGTCTGATCAACCAATCATGTTCAAATTTAAAACTACTTCGCCGGAAAAATTCCGAGTACGCCCAAGTTCTGGAATTGTGGCACCTGGTGGAACAGAGATAATTCGAGTTTACCTTCAATACGGTAAGATAGAAAAGATCAGGAACACGTAGTTTGAACTGATAAACTCAATTTGTTCAATATCTTTTGTATGAATCTACGTGGAAAAGACAAAATAGATATTTTTTTTAGAATATCGACATTCATGGAATCGTGAAAAATTTCTACTTCAAACCATGGAATCGTCATCTTCTGATCTGGACTCGTTTTCCGACCTTTACAAAACAGCAGAGAAACGAGCAGAGTTCAAATTCAAATGCAAACTATCAGAAAGTGTCGTTTTAGATGACCCGGAAGAAAGAAAGTCAAGTTTTTTGCTTCAACAACAGTCTCAACAACAACAGCAAACTTCAAATATCGCTACTGTATCGGGGATTAATATAAACTTGCCGTTGATTGTTTTTATACTTTTCTTATTTTTGATTTTCCAATTTCTATACATTTTACAAATTCGATCAGACAACAATATTCTACGCGAGTCTATTCTTTCTTTGTCGACTCAGATAAAAGAAAATTATAAACCCCAGCAAACAGTTGAAACTGTGCTGAACACTGAATTGTGAATTTATAATGTTTGCTAAATAAACTTTGTTTTATCTTTAACAATTGAAACAACATTGAAGGAAATTACATATCATACGGAAAGATATATTCTGATCCATAATTCTAAATGAATCGGAAAAACTGACAAGGAAAAAAACAACAAAAAAAAAGAGGAAAAACACATCAAAAAGCAAAATTCCACGATAGTATTGATCGCCGTAAATCTACAAAGCCACCGAGGGTCTCACCACGCCGGCATGTCCCTTCAGTCGTTTGCTGAGTATTAAACGTTAATACATGTGTGCCTGCAACTCCTCCCTCGCTGTTGAATTTCTTTTTTGAATTTTTTTCTTTTTTAGCATAGTTTTTTCATTAAACAAGTAAATTTATCAGTCTAATTCAGGCAAAAACAGTTTTTCATTATGTATTTTACTGGCCTTTCTGTTTTTAAACCCTTTATCTTTCATTTCTCCCCTAAAAAAATTAAAACAAATTTTTAAGGTAAAATGTCGAAGAGAGGACGTGGAGGAGCTTCCGGAGCTAAATTCCGTATCTCACTTGGTCTCCCAGTCGGAGCCGTCATGAACTGCGCTGACAACACCGGAGCCAAGAACTTGTTCGTCATCTCCGTTTACGGAATTCGTGGTCGTCTTAACAGATTGCCAAGTGCCGGAGTTGGTGACATGTTTGTCTGCTCAGTGAAGAAGGGAAAGCCAGAGCTCAGAAAGAAGGGTGAGTGAATTTTGGGCACTTTCATGGATTGGAATGGAAATTTGCCTTCAAGATTTAAAAAAGAACTTCTCGTATGTTTCACCAGCTTTCAAAATTTCGAATCAAATTGCATAAATTCCGTTCGCTGAATAAATTCGGTGAGCATAAATCTCCTGATAATAGCAATCATTGAATTAGAATTTTCGAATAACATTGTAGTCTTACGCTATTTCGATTTTCGACTCTTACAAAAAATATCAGTTAGTGCGAGAAGAAAGTTTAAAGTTTCCGTAATTGTGTTCAAATACGTTAATTGCATAAGTCGGCTGATTCGGAAATTCTTTTTATGTACTCTTCTGAAATTTTCCCAGGGCATAGTTAAAGATCAACGCTATACATTTCCGCTTATTAAGCAATTACGAATATCCCATTAAAATATTTTTTTTTTATTCATTTAAATTAAGTTCGGTCTTCATGGGCACTCAGTTCTTGACGTTTTCCGTATAATTTTGAATTAAAGAATAATGCACGCCGATCTTTAATAAAAACACTTGAAGGTGTGGTAGAGGGACTCGGCAAGTTTCTCTTAAATAAAAGAGCACATTTTAGATAAGACCCTCGAAGGATTTTTCACCAAATTCGATTCGAGAAAGTTCAAAGTTAAAATTTTGGAATTTTTCAACGTATAGTTCGTCGTATATACGTCGGCCCTACCTAAGAAATGTTCCTTCTCATTTAAAAGCACCTTGACGAGTCCCTTTAACCCACCTTTAGTATAGTTTTTAAATAACCGCGTTTTTCGATTTTTTGAAATTATTCTAATTTTTTCAGTTCTCCAAGGAGTCGTCATCAGACAACGCAAACAATTCCGTAGAAAGGACGGTACCTTCATCTACTTCGAGGACAACGCAGGAGTCATCGTCAACAACAAAGGAGAAATGAAAGGATCAGCCATCACCGGACCAGTTGCCAAGGAATGCGCCGATCTCTGGCCAAGAATCGCTGCTAACGCCGGATCCATCGCCTAAATTTGTTATTTTTGTTGTTAAAAATGAATATTACTAAAGTTGAAGCCTTTTTCTTGGAACACAAACAAGTTGTTTTTTAGATCAAATATTTATTTTTGAGTTAGGAATATCTGTTAAGATGAAGTCTGAAATTAGAAATTTAGGCTCAAAAAATGAGCAGTTGGCATCGTAGAAATCAAGTGGGTAAATCAAATGAAGATGTGAGTGAAAATTGAAGTTCTTAGGTGTGAAGTGTGAATTTAGGGGCACAATGATCTTCTTGTTTTTGGTTATTCATCTCGTATTTTTCCCAGTGACGACCAATCAGATTTCATTTCCGAAGAGCGGCACATGGTGCAATGTTTAGGAGATCCAACAAATCGTGTTGATAGGTAAGAATTTTGGCATATTGGAATGTTAAATGCTGATAATCCTTTGCTTTGTATATCCGTAGATAAACAGATCGAAGTATGCGGGAATTGAAGTATCAATTAGTAAATGGTGAGTTTTGTGGGAGGTTACAGAGCCCAAAAAAGTTTCAGACTGATCCAAATTATTTCGAGAATTTTCATTCATCATGACAGATATCCGCCCGGATTTTCTGTATCGATCTTTAGTCCAACATTTTTTCAAATTTCATCCCATTTACCTTCATTAAAATGATTTGTTATTTTTTAGGTTGCGTGGAACTTCAATATCAAAATGAGTCAGTAAGTTCGTAATAAACCGGGATATTTTTGAATTTTCGATATTTTATTAGTTCCATTCAAAATATCCTCTGTTTTCAGATACGATTGTCGACTTCTTTTGTCATCAGTTGATAATTTGATTGGAAAGTATGAGAAAGAAGAAGAAGATTGTCCCACAGAGGCGATGGAGGAAGACATGTGTGAAGAGGAGAGATATTTGGATATGTATAAGGATATGAAAGAACAAAGTAAGTTTTATCCGTTTTTCAAAATCTTGATTACTAACCATCGGGCTTTTTTCAAAATAAATTTAAATTCAAGAACACATAACCAACAGCGAATGTCGAAACATGAAATAAATCAACATTTTAGAAAAACATCCCAGCGAAATTATGGCCAAAATAACTTTTTTTCTTTTTTTTTACGTCACGTAAAAAGTTTCAAATTGAGATAGATATGAATGTTGAAGTGGTATTGTGACGTTCCATGTATTGAAAATGAAAAATAATTCGAACAATTTCGGAATTTGCAGAAGATCGTGAGGAAGAAGAGGAGAGAAGGCGTCAAAGTTCTTCGAAAGCAACGATTGGATTCGACTATGGAACAGGAACCGCAACAGGAAAAACAGAAACATTTGAAGAAGAAAGTGATTCTGAAGATGAACCATTTGAACCTCCGGAAGGGATAAAGTTCCCAGTTGGTCTTATTACACCGCAAAATATGAAACTTCATCATATTATTGAGAGAACGGCCTCATTTGTAGTTGCGAATGGAGCACAAATGGAGATTGTTATCAAGGCAAAACAGAGAAACAACGCAGAACAATTTGGGTTTCTGGATTTCGATCATCAACTATACCCGTTTTACAAATATATACAAAAACTTATAAGGGAGAAGAAGTATGTGCCAGATTTGAACAAGAAAATCAAAAAGAAACCAGAGGAAAAGCCAACATCAAGTGCTTTGGCGGCGATTGCAAAGAATCATGCATCGGATTCAGATTCAGGTTCGGATTCGGATTGTGAATTGCATCCATCACTTCTTGCTGGAATATCAAAGACTAACACTATGAAAAAAGGCTCAGTTATTGGTCCAAAATCCAAACCGGAGCCGATTATTCCGCAAAATACGAAGGATATAAGCCAACGAAATGATGTGTACGCCTCGTTATTCAAAAATATTGCTCACGTTACGAGAGAAGTTCAAGGTGTACAAGAAATCAGCTCGCCTGGAATGATGAAGAAAAAAGCGGAACACATTAATGACCCGTGGGTTTTTTTTCCAGAAAGTTGTTTATTTAAAAAAAAACACCATCGTCAATACTAAAATAAATTTCCAGGGAAGGTCGTCAAGATGATCCAGAGTATCGTGATTGGTACGAGAAGTTTTATCATTATCCTTGTCCATGGATCGGTCCAAAACCTATGTTACCGCCAACCCCAGATGTCGAACCAGTTGTTAATAGTTATGCCGAATATGTCGCTAGAAAAGGTGTCCAATTCGAAAAATCGTTGGCATCTCGGTCTGATCTTCAACTTCATTTTATGGATCCAAAAAGTCCATATTACTCTTATTATCATCATCGGGTAAGGGTGAAATTATAACTCTCGAAAAGTATTGTCGCATTGTAGATTCGAATGTTCCAATGGCAAATGACACAAGAATATAACAACTATAAAAACAGCTTGGCAGTAGTACAATCAACAAACTCCACATCATCAACGGGTAATGAACATTCAAAA
Source organism: Caenorhabditis sp. 38 MB-2015 (assembly GCA_900536415.3). Lineage (NCBI taxonomy): Eukaryota > Metazoa > Nematoda > Chromadorea > Rhabditida > Rhabditidae > Caenorhabditis > Caenorhabditis quiockensis. The sequence goes on from LR553029.1 coordinate 9,179, forward strand.
ACACCAAGTGCATCTGCTCCGTCCCTCTTAGATTTGACCATTCCACCTCCGAATTATGATACCGAGCCAAAATCTGTGAAAGAAGAAACAGATGAACAACAAAACCTGAATAGAAAACAGAGAAGGCGATTGTTAGAAGTGAATCGAACTGTAGGAACTGTTTCCGAACCAGGTGTTATTGATCCGATTGCTATGCGAAAAAGTGTAAAACTCGAAGAAAAAGACGATGATAAAATGGAGGATGGAATCAGTTTGGTCGGGAAAATACAGCCATTTACTGTGAATAAAATTGAAGAAAAATCTTTAGCGTCTTCGTAAGTGTATTTTATTTTTGTAAATCGAAGCGTCTTATTTTCTTGCAGAGTTCTCGAAATCGATGCCATTCCTAGCACAAGTGTTGCTTATGATCCAGACTTAGGAGATATTGTATCACCTGTCAAAGAAGAAGTGCAAGAATCCGGAATTGATGAATTGGAACCTCCTGCTCCTCCCGCAATCCCAAATAATACGCAGTTGGATAGAAAAGAAAAAGCGCGGATTTTCATGGAGAAATTGCTTCAAGAAAAGAAGTTGAAAAAACAACGTGAAGAAGAAGAAGAACGGCGAAAAATCAAGCAAGAAGAAGAAAGAGCAAGAATAGAAGCTGCGGGACCTGTGAAAGTTAAAACTATTGATGAAATTATTAACAGGTTTGTTGGCTCCATATCCCATAAATACATACAAATGTTTTTCAGCCGAATCAGCAGTTTGTTATCCGAATCAGGATTCGAAAAAGAGAAACCAAAGAAAGAAAAAGAAGAATCTGAAAATAGTGATAGAAAACGGAAGAAACATGTAAGCACGGAATGAAAATTTTCCATCAATTTTAGAAATATTTCTTTTCAGCGAAAAAGAAGTCGCTCGAGGTCACGAAGTGATATTTCGGACACTGAACACAAAAAATCGCGAAAGTCTTCTCATCATCATCATCATCGACGGCGGTCAAGATCAAGATCCAGAAGTAGGAGTCGACGAGATCGGCGGTAATTTTCATTGTTATTTCACGAGCTCATCAATTATTGCGATAAATTTTCAGTTCAAAATAATTTATTTTCATCATGAAAAGAGGCCAAATATTCAGTAATAATATTATATACACATTTTTAAAGATTTTGTAAAGTTGTAGGAAAAAGGTACTTGTGTACCTACATAGAGGGTAGCACCCGATGATTCTGAAGTCTCGAACAAAGATCGTATTTGACTTAAATTGCTTCGGGTCTTGGTGTTCGCGGCATTTCTATAGCCGACGGAGCATCGAGAGGGGTCTCACATGGGTGAACCACGATTGTTGGAGTACTGTCGTCACCGTTGTGAACTTCGTATCTGAAAAATATAATTTTGAAAACATAGACTTCTCAGATTTCAATCACTTTTCCTCGATAGCAAAAGAAGCCAAACGTGCCATCAAGTCGAAATTGCAAACAACTGGAGCCATTTCCTTAAAATATGAATTGCATCTCTATGTAAAACAATTAAAATATTACCTTCATTTGTTCCCATCCAACTGGAGGTGAACATGGTGGAGAAATCAAAAACTGTTTCTCAAGTGGCGGAGGCGACAAAAGTGTCGATTGATTTGAGCTCAAGTAAACACGTTGCGCGAAAAATGCCTTCAATTCATGTCCTTTGTAAGAGAATCCTTGAACGATAAGCTTGGCAGCTGTCGCGTTTTCCGGTGAGCTAAAATGCATCAAATTTTAAATGCCAATTTTTTAGTGAAAATTTTTCTTACCTGAAGATAACTCTAACACGTCGGAAGGATTTCAAAAAATCGAAATGAATATTCTCTTCGATTTGAGTGAACAATTTGGAGAAATTGGCCTTATCATCGGCGTTTATAAAAACTTCTTCTGGAACTTGTGTGACAATAATTGAATTTGGCAAATCTTCTTTGCATGAAACTGTGCTGATCAAACTGCCGTTGGCAACAGATTTTGTCGATTTCTCCGAATTATCAGCAACCATTTCTTCACTGAAATCCATTTTGGCTTGCAAATCAGAGCAAAAAGAGTGAGAGAGCAAACAAAAGAGGACGAGTCGGTCAGAAAAAGAGGGACTAGAAAGCCACAAATTCTTAGGCCATACGGTTTAATATTACAAAGTGAAAAATAAGAGAGAAAGAGAGAGGAGTTTTACTGAAATCTGTTTCAGAATGAGGTATATAACAAAGTATTGTGTACATTTCGACTGATCCATTCACACACACGTAATGCTACGCATTGTGGGGCGAAACTTGTTTGAACTAGGTCGATGGAAAGAGGCAGAACAAGAAGAACAATGATGTCATGTTTGAACAGATCATTTGAAATATCAATTGAGGCTTTAAACACTCATAGAATGTTGATCATACATTGTTTATTTTTTGTTCCTCTCCTTTATTTACTACTAGATGGATTTGGTTGTTTTTGAGGAAAAACAATAATTCTGTCTTCGTATGGGTTGTTTCAGTAGAAACGGGATTTTTATCAGAAAAAAGATCGAAGTTATTTTTCAACAATAACAATAAAAAAACATGATGTTTTTTTTTGCAAAATTGACTTTAAGACTCTGGGTCAACAAAAATTAGAGAATTGGAACGAAAATCTCACTATAAAAAATAACATCGAAGACGTAAACGGAATTTTTGTTTCCTCGAATATGAACTTCGTATTGTATTCTTCAAAAAAAAAACTTCAAGAACTAATTTATTTTCTAATCGAAAAGTCGAAATTTTCTGAGCTAAAAATTGGAAATACTATCTGACAGTACACCAGATCTCACAAAACTACAAAAACTGAAATTCAAATTAGAACTTATATAGTCCAATGGGTAAATAGGCATATGAATACGAAAACACGGCTGATAAAAATAGTGCAATTGATAACTACTGTTTTTTCCTTCCGTCGAAAATAATTCAACCTACAATTTCTAAAGTACAAACCACTTTAGTATACCTATAATCACAATATCACATGAGCTTCATACACAGGTAAAATTTTCAGATAAACAACTGAAAAAGTAAACTATAATTTACAATTGTATAAATATTTTGTGCTTTCCTGATATTTCGTCTAATTGGCGGTTTTTATAATTGATTTTTGGAGCGCGTTTTACCCATAGAATTTAGGATAATACTATATACAGAAAATCTGAAACTACAGTAACCTGATGACAGTTACTCACAGAGTAAAATTAAAGCGGCTAGGGTTTTAGAATTCTCACAGAACTCAGTACACTAAAAAAGAAGAACAAGAAAGAGTGACTGTTCGTTTTGAGCCATCGAAAATCTAGTGTAGTTGTTTTGTTTTGTTGTTCATTCTCTATTCGTATTCAGCTATTCTCTATTCGTTTTTCTTATTTGTCAAACACGTCAAAAACTAATATATTAGTCAAATATTGACCGAATTCAACATGCTTCCTTGAAATCACGTGACTTCATCAAAGCGTTTTTTTTTGTCTTTTGAAAATGGAGCAAAAGCTCATTTGAACATCGAGCGAGCGAGCGAGTAATGTTTTGTTTCAATTGTTAGGTAATTGCATTTCGCGATAATACTTAATTCTAAAGAAATGGCAGCAAAAAAGCGAATGGGTTAGTTGGTGTTTGATGCTTTTTTTCAGACGCAAAGAAAAAGAAAACAAAGTTGAGGTTTGGAAGATGAAAGAGTCGAATGATCATTTGAACATTTGAACAGATTATATGGTCATTTTGAATTATTAGGTAGCAAGGATGGAAATAGTAGTTCTGACTCATGATGATGAATACAGCAAAAAACTGGGTTACTGTAGTTTTCATTTTCAGGATAGGTGAAACCCATTTGGTAGCGCATGAAATCATGTTTTTTAAAGGCTGATATGCGATATCCTCAAGTTAGAGAGGTTTAGAATCAGTTTCTAGAAGTCCTTTCAGAAAGCTTATTTTTCTTTTCGTACATTCTCGGACCGGAAGTTGGAACTACAGTGATTTGATGGTAACCATTGAATTTAGGATAATTTCAGAAAGGTTCTTCTCAGAGCATTTTTTCATGAATTTTCCTTTGACTTCTCATAAGTTCTTTACGACCAATTCACAGTTTTAGGGTCAATTTTTATAAAGATTCACTTATTGACTCTTTGAAGTGTTGACAAATCCTACGACAGCCCCGCAAAAGTATTGATTGAATCAATGTTACATCTAGAGATCCTTTTTTTCGGACTCCAATTTTAGTTTGATCTTCGGCTCTTTTTCATATAGGAGACCACACATTTTTAATCATCGAAATTACTTATGAACAAAAAGGTTCCTATTGTTTTTTGGACCTGTCTAAATTTTTTGAGAGCGAGAGAATCAAAACTACAATCACCTAAATGAGACTAAGTATATAAGACAACTTTTGGGGGGTTAACTTGATTTCTGTACGTTGAAATATCTTCTGAAATGAAAATATTTTTGCTGTATTATCGAAGTTTCAGTCAGTAACTCAGAGGTAGTCATTTCGCCAATTTAGGTGAAAATATGAAAAAAAAAACCTCACGATCTTGTGATTCTCGATTCAGAAAGAACTTCGATTTCAGAAAAGGATGAAACGGCAAAATTTTCTGACTTGAAATCTGATTGTGAAAATACGAGCTAAAATTTAATTAGTAACATGCGCTCGATTGGTAATCATGCATTTTTCCACCAAAAAATTTTTTCTCAGAATATAGGTGAGACAACCCTTTGATAGCTAAAAAATAGGTGAAAACCAAAAAACCTCAATGTGAAATGAAATGAGACGATGAGTTCAGGTATTTTGCTCTCAATTTCTGATCTTTGTTAGGATTTTTTGAAATGTTCAGAGTCGGAAAAACATCTCAGATTTCATATTTTTCAGATCAGAAGATGAGAAGAACATTTTTCTATGAAACCACAGATCTGATTCATTTTCTTAGAAGAAATTGGAAAATCATTCTTAATACATGTTTAAAAAATGTGCAAAGAAATTTTGTGAATGACAAGTGTCAGTTTGCAAAATGTCAAATTACTACAAAATATAAAGATCACCGACAAAAATGAAAGAAAAACATATGAAAAACCCCTTCTAAAATAGGAATCATTTCTCTTTTTCTCTAATTTCACACCATTGAAATAGTATATAAAATAGAGAGACGAAAAAGCTGAAAATAGATTTGGCTACTAATTGGATGTTGAAGTGAAAGAAAAAGAGAATTCGAGAAAAAGTATAGTCTATTTTTGGATATCAGGAGGACAACTTTGAAAAGAAGAAAAATAAGATGGCAAAAAGGGTACTTCTGAAATATTTTATTTGTGAAATTGATACTTTATAGAAAGCAAATATCCGATAAAAAAGAGCAAAGTACTTGAGGCAGCAAAAAAAAAAAAATATATATATTTCTTGGAAAAAAGTGAAATGTCAAATACACTTTTTTTTGCCAGTTGAAAGATTCTGCCGAAAAAAATGAATATTGACGCAAAAAAAGAACAAATCGGATTAAAACAATACTCATAAATATTTAAAAAGAGGAACCTCCTGCCCACCCGTTATTGGCGTCATTGGAAAAAAGAGAAAAGTCAGCAAAAATGAGGTGGGCCCGGATAATGAGGCTATTCATGTGTGTATAGATAAATCACTCATTTTCATGAAATCCGGGAATAATAATAAATGTCATTGAGGGGAAAGATTTGAAAAGACACTGAAGGAGGTAATACGGGAACTCAAATGTAAGGTCAGAAAGAATTGAAAGTTAACAAATGATTCTTAAACTGGGAGGTTTGCAAACTTCGAACTACCAGCCTACTTTCGAAACTTTCGAAAAATAGAGTCATAATTTGAAAAAAGGTTTCGGACTTTTTTGATTTGAAGTTTTTCCTCCGAATTATCGAGGACCAAAAACAGTGGGAGTATCGTCAAAGTTTTCAAAATTCTCTCTAATATTTTATTGAAAATATCTTTTTCATTTGAGTTAGTTATCTTATTAGGTGATTTTAGGCCTAAATTTGGACACTGAAGTGAGGGAAACCGGTCAATTTTGTGGGTTCGTAAGGTTCGCAAGCCATTTTTGTTCCCAAAAGAAGAATAAGTGACGATGTTCAAATTCCCTGTTTTAAAAGAGGACTTTAAGATAAAGTCATTTTTACTGAAAATTTGGCTACGAGAGCATCCAACAAGGAAAACAAAAAACTCTGCTCGCTTCGCTCAACGGGCTATGTTCGCTCTATCGAAACAGTAATTTTCTTTCCGTTCTCATTGTTTTCAACACACTCACAGCCGTGAAATTCGATGTGTTGTTCGACGATGTTCGAAGAGATTCGAAAAAAAACGGCTTTTTGCTTTGGATTATCATGAGAGAAAGAGAGTTCAAAAATTGAAGTATCACCAGAGGATGTACATCAAACTACATTTTTTCTAGAACGGATATGTGATGATGTGCCTGACTTTAGAAATATCTATATTTTTTCCAGGAGTATCTTTTACCCATAGTTTTCACAAAAAGGTCAAGTGAGCAGAAGTTGAACTTTTTTATCGAGATAGGTGTATTAAAAGGGTAGAACCATCAACGAACCTCAGAGATTCATACATTTTCATGTCAAAAACTTTTTTAAAGTTTTGAAAAATGTTTACGTGTGGATGAATGTTTTCGAAATATAATATTCCAGCTCAAAAATTAATAAATTCGGCTTGCTGAAAACATGAAAATAGTTTTTATTAAAAAATCAAAACACTATTGTTTTATATTTTTTGAAAAGCTTAATACTTCAAGTTTCTCTTGAGAATTCCAGATTTTTTTCTCATTCCTGATTTGATCATTCTAATTTGGAACTTACTGAACCATATTGTTATCACTTCGCCTGATTTTACAATTTCGACACGAATGTCTTCAAAACCAGAAGTTTTGAAAATTTATCGATTTTGTGGTTCTTTGGTTCGTTAAAACTCTCTCTATTTTCATTTTATAATTTCAAATTTTTTTTTGATATTCAGATAGAAATGCGAAAGCTTTTTCTTGATAAAATTCGAAAAAAATATTTTTAAAAATGTAGAAAACTAGAAAAAGGAATTTTTTGAGCAGATAAAAACCAAAACTACTTGGCCCATCCCAAAGAAAAAACCGACTAAAAAAATCTTTGACCTACTTACGAAAGAGAAATAATTGAAAAAGTGCAGAACATTTTTGCAGGAGACAGGGAGTTATTTTTATCAACTCTGGGAAAAAGTTGTGAAAGAGTTTGGTGTCGAAATATATGTAAATAGACGCAGAGAAGTAAGACATTGTTGGAAAATGGGAGAGCGTTGAGAAGTGCTTACGTCATAGAAAAGAAAAAAAGCTCATCGAAACGAAAAACATAGAAGAAGATGATTCAAAACGGTGATTCTATGAGCATCATAAAAATTCATCAGATTTTTTCAGTGATTTCTGAACATTTCGTGAGCAAAAAGCACATTTTTCATGAAATCGTCGCGTTTTTTCGTACAGCAATTAGAACCTATCATGTATAAAGAACAATTTGAAACATTCAATTAAGAATAATATGTTTCCTGGTTGTTCTAGAATTGCTAAAAATAGGAGAGGAAGACGACAATTTTCGACTTTTGTTGTTTTGTTCTCTCCAGACAAGCAATTTATGTGAAAAAATATAGAATACATATAATTATTGTATTTTTTGGACATAATTTCCAGGAAATAAACCGGTGACACCATCCAAAACACCTTCGTACCAGCCGTCTTCGTTTTTTCGAACAATATATACAATGGCATTCTCGCGAAGTGTCAATTCGTCCGCTTTTTCGGCTTCATAATCGTAGAGAACAAGGGCTGCAAAAAATTGATTATTTGAGAAATTCGAAAAGAGGGACCTTCATTAGATCACAAACTTATAGGAGAGACAGTAATTTCCCAAATAAGAGTATGCATAATCTTTGAGACCTTTTAATTAATTTTTACTTATTAAAAAAAACTAGCAAGCTTCTCTAGGTTTCGAATGGGAAACCAACGAAATATAAGAATGCGAACTAAAGAAATAGTTTCTTTGGACGGTTTGTATTAAGTCGAGGTGGCGTGAAAATAATTCACTAATTGCAAGAACACTCAATTTTTTGAACGAGATTTTTTAGTATTGTTCAAGCTCGTGTGTCCAAATTTTTATTTCATGAGCTCGGGATAAGAGTTCTACTAAAGAATAACGTGGGTATATCTCTTTATAAAATCATCTGGGTCTGAAACTATTAAAATTTCCGCAACCGTATGGTAGGTATCGAATTTTGGACAGAATCAGTTGAAAAAAGCAACTGTACATTGAAATTGTGTCATTTGTTTTGCTCTTAATTCTCGATATGATGAACTCAACAAATGTGTTGAGTAAGAAAAATGTCTCATATTTCATACTTCTCAAGTTAAGAAACTGAGGAAGAAATTGTCTGAGTCATACGGTCTGACAATTTCGAAAAAAAAAACAAATTTCAGCTACGGTTCAATTGTATGAAATTTACCTTTTTCGATATACTCTCCACTGGGTACCCACTCAGATGAAACATCAAACAGATTATTAGAAGTCGGAGTATCGTTAGCAACACTATTTCCAATTCCAAATACACCATAAGCCGAAGCACCACTGACAGATTCTGGAGGCGGAGGCAAATCGTCACAAATATCTTCGTGTGTTGATTGAGTTAAAAGAGATTGTGGAGGCGGTGGAAAATGATCTTCAAAAAGTGAAACTTATGAAACTATTTTATACTGATAGTGCTCACCGGTATTTCTTGTAGCTCGGATAGTTCCATACTTATCTTGTTGCTGTTGAATAACACTTCCTGGTGCAATGTATCCACCATAATGTTGTGATTGTATTTGAGGAGGTGGAAGTGGAAGATTTGGTGATTCTCTCCCAGAAGAATTTCTAGCGATATTCGAACCATCAATTGATGGAATCAAAGATGTTCTGCTCTGCATATTTTGTGCTCGGATTGTTCCATATGTATTTGTGTTATACATTGAATTATAATCATTCGAAGAATTTTGTCCACTACTCAAATGATCAGCAAAATCTGATCCATGGCTAATTTGTCGAGACATTTGACTAGCTACTTGAGGAACTCGATAGTCCGAAGGGGTGATTGAAGCGGTTGCATAATTGGAACGAAGAGCTGATCTGCCAAGAGTTGCAGTTCTTTCCGAACCGTGATAAACTCCATAATTCGAATTATCATGAGAAGTGTTATAATGAGAATTGGGAGTGGTGTTCGACGAAATACTCGAAGCGGCTCGAGATATCAAACTTGTGTTATTTCTCGGTGGCTCAACTGAACGAACACCGTGTCCAATTCCGTCCAAGACTGAATAGTCGATTGGTGTTCGCATGTAGCGAGTTTTCGGCTCCTGGAAACAAATCTGTAGATATCGCAAATAAAATAGAATTGAACAAACCTGGATCGCCGGTGCCACAATTTTTGGTTGTTTAATGATAGATTTATTCGTTGTCAACACTCCTATTTCTCTTCTAGCCAGTTTTTCTTTATGAATATCGACGACTTGATTGACAAGTTGAACTTGATTTGTTAGAGAATTTATTTTATCTGTTTGCAGTTCAAGCATGTCTAACAAATCCCTTAAAAAATATTGATTTTTCTTCCAAATTTTTACAAAAAATCGTTACCTAGCCATAGTGTTAATTTGATACGCGACACTCGCTAATGATTGAATAGCAAATTGTTTGGTTTCAGCTAATGCATGTGCCCGATCTTTCGAATTCACATAATTTTCTTCGCAATAATTCGCCACGTTGTGCAGATTTGAATGACTTGTCTCGAGCTGTGCTCGATGTTCCGGGATTCTTTGATCGATCAATGCTTGCAAGTCTGGCATACTCATCCCTCCTTCTGATTGTGTTATTAACATCTGAAAACTGTTTTTTTAACGAGCAGAAAAATAATTTTCAAGGAGTAATAATTTTTTCAAAAAATGAAAGTTACGGTAGAGCTTCAAGGGAGTGTGTTTAAATTGCCAAAACTTCGAAACGACAAAAAAGTACGGTAGCAAAAGCTTTAGATGTGTATTTTATTTATTTTTTCTGATTTTTTTTACTAGTTTTTCAGATCGAAAGGAAGGTATTCGAAAAAAAATACTGATATTGTAAAATCAAAACTCTCAGCTTGATTTTTCCCACTTTTTCATTCATTTCTTCGTTTGAATATTGAATGCATCAAATGTTTTTTCAGGTATTAAAATATGGAGAATAGTGATGAGAATGCGATTTTCGAAAATACATCTTCAGAGGAACGTGCAGACTGCATTCTTCGCAAGTCTTCTAGTTTCAACGAAGAAGATTCTCAACAACAAAAATCCAGTCATGATGCAAAAAAGAAAAGAAACGTGACTATGAAATGTCCATACCCTGAATGTAAAGTGAACGTATCGAATAATAAGAAATTATTGGCATGCCATATTAATTCGAATCATGATAAAGGTTGCGAAATTGCAACGGTAAGATTTGACAACGAAGGCGCTTTTCAGGTAATTGATTCAAAACTCTAAATGAATGAAGATAAATGCTGTTTAGGAGTGGATGATAGAGAAACAACGAGATACAAAGACATGGTTCAAATACTATTCAACTTCGAAAACGAGATACTATTCGTGCTCCGAGAAAGAATGCTCGACGTTCGTCTGGGTTTGGAGAAGATTTCGAATCAGAGAAAATAAAAGATTCTTCAGGTTCATGTAGAATTATCGAAACCTTCAATCACTGTAGAATACTGCTTTCATCACACTCATAAAGTGGATGATTCTGCTTTGGAAAACAGATCACAAGAGTAAGATTCAAAAAAAAACAAGATAATGAATTCAAAAATTAAGATTCAAACTAAACTTGCAAAAATGGTCGTTCGAAAGTTCAAATCCACTGGAGGTGACCAATAGGAAAGAAAGAGAGAAAAACAAAATGAGAGAGTGTGTAGAAAATGAGATACCAGAGAATATGAAAACGTTAAACTGTGGTAAGTGTGCTCTATTGTGAGCGTTTTTCAAAAATATAGAATGTGTTTTTCCTTGAAATGTTCTAAAAAGTTTTTTTGGACGGCAAAATTCTAAAATTTTGTCAATGTTCTCTTTGACACGAGAAATTTTTTACTGATTTTATCATCTTAATTTTTTTCAGGAGAAATGAGTGCTAATGATTATTTGGCTGGTCTCATCGAGACAATGAACGAACCAATTGTAGCCGATGAACCACAAACATCCGGAGCTCGTCAACTTTTTCAAACTGTAGACGATACGACAGAAGTTATGGATTTGTTATCCGGAAGTTATATTAATGTGATACTTTAAAAAAGTTCTCATAGAAAAATCGATTTTTAAGGAACCATCCCCACCATTAACAACAACACGTCGAAAGAAGCTCACACATGAAATTCAGAATTTATCATTTGCCAATCCGGGCGATAAAATGTCGAAAATGTTGCCAGAAACCATGGATATAGCGAGCAAAACTAGAGGAAAAAGAATACATGCCACACAAAAAGCGACATATGAAGAAGGCATGGATGAGGATTGTCCACTTTATCATGATAGAAATGGTGAGTCATATTTTTTTGAAAAATTGTTTATTAGGACTTTTGTTTTTCAGGTAAACTATTAGGGAAAAACACTATTCCAACAGATTTATGCGATTGTTTACGGTTAGAATGTAGTGGTTGCCACTGGCCGTGTAATAGTTGTAAATGTAAGTTCTAAACTAGATTTGTTGTATGAAGGAAACACTTGGTGAAAAAAAAATGTGATACAGTTTGTAAAATAGCAAGTTTACCGTATTTTCTCTAATAAAAGGACATGCCGTTCTATTTTTCAACCCGTGTATCCTAGTGCCTTTATAATAGAGGCGCCCTTCTACTAGAGGTGCTCTTTTATTTTTCGAGCATGCTCTGGGTGAAACTGTCAAAGAAGAATTTGAAAAGAAATTATCAAATTCTTGAAGACAATGTCAGCTTTTCATCAATCAAAATCAATTGAAGCTTCACTTTTAACTTCCGATTTCCGAAATAATTTTTTCGTTGTTTTAAATCTCATTTTTCACACAAAAATATTCATTTCTTCCTCTGATACATCGAGTGTTAATTGTTCTCGAGTCTTTTCGAGTGTATTGAAATTAGAAGTGGACTCATTTTCAGGTTTTTTAAAGATTCTGTTAGTTTTTTACAGTAGCTTTGCAAAGATGCCCTTCTGTTAGAGGTGCCCTTTTATTTTTCGATCGTCTGGCCAGAGTGCCCTTATATTAGAGGCGCCCTTCAACTGGAGGTGCCCTTATAATATAGTAAATACGGTATATGGATGTTAGAAAAATCAATAGTTTTCAAACCCCATACAGGTCTGACTTGAGTTTCTCATATAAAAATTACGTTTTTCAGCGAGAAAGTGTGGATTTTTGTGCCGTCAGGGCCGGAAAGATGTTATAGTTAAAATCGAGGAGATGTACACGGTCGAAAAGGAGAAATCTCACCGAGTTGTTCGTAATCCATGCTGGGATCAAGCGAGCGCGCACAATAATTAATATATTGTTTGTTCAATAAAATATTTGTATATTTGAAATTGATTGTTAAAAAAGCTAATGATTGGTATCTATTTTTTCCAATTTCATATCTTTATAATTTTCTCTTGAACATTTTTGAAGCTTTTTTTTACCAGTCATGACTGCATATGTATTATATCGCCGTACAACTCTTGGATCAGCTCTAGAACAAACATTGAATGATATGCAGGATGAAGGATTGATCCCAACACAATTATGCGGCAAAATCATGTCACAATTTGATAAATCGATGCATAGAGCACTCGAAAAGATTGCCAGAGAAAAGGTAACATTTACTCTGATTTTGAAAGATCTAAATTATATAGTTTATAGACAATTTTCATGGCCGATCAGCTATTGGCTTATCGTTTTTGTGACAATGTTTGGACTTTTATTCTGCGCGATGTTTCGTTCAAAGATCCACAAAGATCTATTGAAAATCCGATTGATAAGTGAGTTGAACATTTTTCGAAAACACTCACAAGGAAATGGTTTTAGGACAATCTGGAGTTTTTTAATGAAACATATGTCATTTTATAGATCTCGAGACGCTGAAAAATATCCCGTTGTCAATTTTTGCGAAACACCTCTGAGAAGCTCAAAACTGAGCTCCAAAATTTGAACTGAAAATCTCAATTTTCTCCCTCAAATTACAAGTTTACATTAGAATGGAGGTACGAATGGGTTCTTTGTTACGAAAAGAAACCCTGGACAATCCGTTTTTGACGAAAAATCGACCCGAATACGGTAAAAACACAACTTGAAAAGTACACATTCAATTCGATCTACCAAAATATGAAAATTGAACATTTTTGCAATGTATTTATTTTTGATTTACTGAGAAAACTTGGAGGTTTGATGAATTTTGATGAATATTCAGAAAATGTTGTGTAATTCCGAAAATTTAAATTTTTGAAATCAAATTTTATTTGGAAGTTGTTCAGAATGTCAAACTACCCAATTTTGGTATATTTTGATCAAGCTTGATCATCTTGTAGAGCGGATACCTATGATATTTGTGATTTTCCCAAAACTCGAAAATCCCTATATCTTTGTTCTGCGAACCGTTTCGCAAAAACTGAACACGGAATCTTTCTCAGCGCTCCAAGATCTATTAAATTACATATGTTTCATCAAAAAACTCCAGATTTTCTTCAAAACATTCCCTTGTCAGTTCTATTTATGTCGGATAGTCATCATCGATAGCTTGTCATTTTGACAGTAAGAAAATTAAACCTCAATGATAATTATTGAGACAAATTTTTTATGGAAAATTTCACTTCCATGCTCGATTGTAGAGCGTTGAAAAGTTGGTATCAAATGAAATGATCATGTTTGTAGTGAAATGAACTGGAAGCTATTTTTCAAAAACAACATCCTGATTTTTTCATCCCTAAAAATGATTTCATTGGGACAAGACTAATGTGGTGTGGTTAGAATACCAAAAGTGATATCGTAACGTAAAAAAAAATGAAAATTATTTCAAACAAATTTTGGTCAGTCTGATCTTTGGTACAAAAAACCATAGTGAATACTGAAATTAATTATTTCACTCTGAAACTGATTATAGTACACATTTATAAATTCTGTGAAACCAATCTATCAAATTAACGTTTTCTCAACTTGTTCAACCTATATGTAAATATGCTTTGTAATTTTACTTTCCGTAAGGCCAGATTTTAATACAGAGAAAGTTGACAGTATCAATAGAACGAGTGGTACTACTGGGTAACTTTTCAAAATAACATTTTTATTTCTAACGTTCAGTATTTATTTATATCTCCGAGTATTTTTTCTGATAATATACATGTCAACGGCAAACATTTTCAGCTAATGAATACTTTCCAGATTGAAAATCGTAGCCTGTGATGGTCGTCAAAATGCAATGTTGGCCTCTACTCTTCATGGTGCCCAATCCGGACCGCCCGCGAAAAAAGCAACAACAAGTCGAAATGCTCGCCCAATGAAAGGAGACGACGATGATGTCGATTCCGATTGAAAAATTATTGTAAAGTATACTGTACTTATTAATTTGCCACGATCTCTGTTTTAATTTTTGGATAAATAAATCGCTTAGGAAATGAAGGAAGAAAGAGAAAGAATACAAGAAACGTTCATATAAGGTTAGTAGATTTTATACAAAATTAGATACATTGAAAAAGAGAATCCCAAAGCGATTAGTCACAATGGTGATGATGGTGCTGAAAATTACAAATTGTAAAGTTCATTATAGTCTACCAAAACTAACCCTATGGTGATGATGATGTGGATAATATTCTTGAGTATAATAAACGCCGCCTGAAAAAATGTTTGAAGAGTTCCTAGATTACTTAATATTCTTACCATATGGATATCCTTGAACATATGCTTGTGGTGGATAGAAATACGGTTGAGGTGGTGGAGGCGGAGCAGCTACAGCAATTTGAGCCTGGGGCGCGGCAACAGGGTACGGTTGCAAGAATGGCTGTGGTGGGACCGGGACAGGGGGATACTGTAGATGTGGTGGTGGCGGAGCGTTTTGGTACTGTGGGGCTACTGTAGGTGTAGATGCTGGGGTCTGTGGGAATGTTACAGTGTACGGTTGAGGGGTGGGATACGGTGGTGAAGCTACTAAAGGAGAAGCAGATGGAGCGGCGTTAACTGGGACTGTTGGTATGATGGGGGTGATGTTAGTTGGAGGTACTGTAGTTGGAGCGGGTAGAGGATTCGCTGAAAGAGGTTGGGAAGCATGAGTGGTATTATCGATGAGACCAGGAAGAGGGTAAGGATGATTGGAAAATCCTTGAGAATTGCCAGTATAGAAAAAGGAGGAAGACGTTGTTACTGGATTACTATAGGTTGAAGAAGAGGAGAGTACGGTAGACGGATTGAGAACACTTGGAGGAGGAGGTGGAAGATCTGATGGAGGAGCTGATGGTTTAGTGACTTCGCCTGGAACGTTATGAGAAAAGAGATACTGTAGTTTGTCATCTGGTCGCATACTCAAAGTCATGTTTCTCATCATTTGTGTGGTCGCTTGTTCGTAACTAGGCAAAAGTTCTTGGGGTCCGTTTGTTATGTCGACTTCTTCACAGATCAAAGGGCCGGTTATTGAGATTTTTTGAAGAGTTGTTGGATCGATTCGATGGATGAAATCGGCTACTTTCATGCCATTCAATGTTATCTGAAAATGAAATGTGCTACAACTAAAATTGAGCAGAAAATAACCTGGAAAGAATGTTGAAATGTGTTGACCAAGAGCACAAAACTTCGTTCAAATGGAATTTGCAAATTATAATCCAACGAGCTCGACATTTGTCCACCATTGGTGCAATTTATTGAAAGTTTTGAATTTTGTCCCAAATCCATTTGAATATTCAAACCAATGTCTTCATTTGAGCTTATGAGCTTCAAATTGACAATTCTAAAAACAATCGATTTTTTTATTTCTAATTTTTTATCTTACTAACTTTTTTGAGTCCGGATATGGTTTGGCTGTTAGCCGAATTTGTGTGCCGATGGCGATGGCTACATCCCTGTTGAAGGGCATTGTCTAAAAAATATATGCAAAGTTAAATTTCTCAAAGAATTCGAAAAACTTACTGGCAAAGGAAAACGAGGCATTTTTTGAATATGAAAATGTTCTTATCTATATGTGTTTCATTGTGTAAATATTGAGAAATTTTGCTTATCACATGACGTTGAACTGTTTCGAAGCTTTTTCTCGAAAAACAAACATTTGAATAGCCGCAAGTAGAAGCGTGTGTAGTGGCGCGTCGACGTGTTGACACACAATATTTTTACTTTTATTTTTTTTCATTGAAAAAATAAATATAACTTTATATGCTTTATAGATGGAGGTTCCACTCAGTTTGAGTCAACCGGCAGTTTCAGCGCCATCGAATTCAGGTTTGAAATCCATGGCGGATTACAAAGTAAGTATTTCAATTCAACAAAGATTTAAACATTTTGTTTCTAAGGTAATTCGAGAAATTGGAGAAGGATCTTTCTCAATTGTCTATCAAGGTATTGAAAAAGCCGAAACGAAGAGAGATGTAGCGATAAAAATGTGCTTGAAGAAACAAATCATCCGTGATAAACGTGTAAAATATGTTCATAGAGAAAAATCTGCATTAGCTTTATTATCTACGGGTGATAACTGGCATCCATCAATTGTCACATTATATGCAACATTCCAAGACGCGGAGAATTTATTTTTTGTGATGTCCTATGCAAAATGTAAGTGAAAGTTTTTTTTTTAAATTTTTTTTCAAAATTAAATTTTTCCAGATCAAGACCTTCTTCATATAATTTTGAAACAACCCAATAAACATTTGACATTAGAGAATTCCGTTTATTATTCTGCAATGTTATTAGATGCTTTGAATCATTGTCACAAATTAGGAGTTCTTCATAGAGATGTGAAACCCGAAAATTTGCTAGTGAAAGAGGATGGAAGGATTATGCTCACGGATTTCGGCAGTTCCGCATTCATTGAAGAACATGAGAAAGAACGTGCAGAGCCAACTTCAGAAAACGGCCGAGCACGACGTGCTTCATTCGTCGGAACGGCGCAATTCGTCTGCCCTGAAATGTTAACCGGTGGAAAGCTGAGCACGGCTAGTGATATTTGGTCATTCGCTGTAGTTATTTTCCAATTTTTAACAGGTATTTATTTGATTACTAATCATTTTTCCTATGAATTCATATTACAGGAGAACATGCATTTCATGATGAATCCGAGTATCTGATTTTCCGCCGAGTTCAAGATATTCTTTTCAAATATCCAGAAAACTTTGACAAAAATGCCAAAGATTTAATAGACAAAATTCTTGTTATTGAGGTAATTTTCATAATCACAAGATTATCATTTCAAAATGTATTTTCAGCCTGAAAAACGTCTGAGTTTCTCTGGAATCGTCGCGCATCCATTTTTTGCACATATTGATTTTTCTAGTCTACAATCTATTGAACCACCTAAAATTTACTTATAAAGTATGTAATTATTGTTTTGAATATCAGAAGTTGAAAAAGGTTTTAAATCCTTGATATATATTTGTTTTTATTTGAGCAAGGTTCAATTCCCAAATTCATTCCAGACGATTTAAGATGGCGAAGGTTATCAGAAGTGAGTTCCTCAATTCTTTTTCAAAAACATTTTCCTGTTTTCAGATCGTTGGGTTTATCGACCGGATAATAAATGGAATCGTTATTTGCCGCGCAGAAATGATGCAGTCAAAGAGTTTGAATACGACAAAAATGATTCTGCACTCGCAAACTATTCGAGAGAACTTCCAGAAGAGCAGGTAAGCTTACGGTCTCAATGTCAGATATTAATCTATATCTTCAGAAACCAGCAACAGCTTCGAAGTTATGGATGGCTTGGTTGTATCGAGATTTGACTGGAGAACCAAAGTGGACCAAGAAACATGTCGAATCATTGTTTGGTGCCAATTTCAAAGTTTGTCAAAAAATCAAACAGCAGGAATTTATTAAATCATTTCAGGTTGGACAAATGGAAGTGTTCAGAAATACGCCTCTTGTGAATGAAGAATTATGGAAAGTGAAACATCTTATCGAGTTGAGACCTGTTGTGTTCAAAAATGGAAATGAGCCGACAAAGGAGGATGTCTATTCAACTAAGGTTGGTTCTTGATGGGTTATATTTCCTCTTGAAATTTCTTTTCTTTCAGCTACACCCAAATGGCGAATGCGAAGTAATGCAAAGTGGAAGTATTCCGACCGAAAATGATCTGAAATTATTAGACGAAACCAAGCAGGTAATAAATCAAATATACGTTTTTATTTTACACAGTTCGCTTTTCCAGTTAACTCCTCGTGATCTCCAGCGTGATTTGACGAAAAAATATCACAGTTTCAAAAGTGTTTTCGAGCAGAATGTGTATACACCATCAAATATTACTGTAGTTAAGTAAAAAAGAAACATCAAACGAAAGAAAAATAAGTACATTTTATTGTTATTTAAGTTTAGGCTAGAATCTTTGTTATTATTTTTGTTCTGAAAATAAGATTTTTTGAGAAAAGAATCATGAGGATTTTTGAAATACGAGAATATCTGCTCCACTGAGAATTCCCTTTTGACCTCCTTCAACGATACTTTGAACTGTTCCACTCAAAAATGTTCGATTGAACTTTTCGAAACCGGTTGGGAGAATTCGAAGAGTTTCAGCAAATCGGATCGAGGCGTCTGAAATACACATAGATACGTTGGGGTTTTAAGAGTTTAACATTTCTGAAAAAGTTAGACTTGATAAATGTTCTGCGAAGGCGGGTCTTAGCGGTTCAAAGTAATACGAAAAAATTTCGAACTTTTCACGATTTTGAAACAATTAACAAACATCACGAGAACTTTGAATCTAACAAAACTCACCAATAACTGGACTAGTTATAAGCCACATAAAAAACGGGCTCGACGAAAAACAATAATGAAACGGACGATTATCATAAGTCTCTTCTAAATTCTCCTGTTCAATTTTCGTCATTCCAGAACTTTGAGCACTTTCTTCGACTTCTTTTTGTGTGTGTAATGAAGGCATTCCACATGCATATTCCAAGTGATTCAATGTCTACAAAATATTTCATTTTCTGATGGTATAAAAGAAACTAAACCTGTCGATGATCCTCGTTAGTTTCATCATATGTGTTTGTTTTGATCAAGTCGTAGACTATTAATTTACCGCCTGGTTTTAGAACTCGACTGATCTGAAAAAATGTAATTAGAAGCTTGAAACGAAGAACTAAAACTTCAGTTATCTTACCTCTTTCATAACACTTTCAAGTTTTGGAATATATTTTAATGAATAAATAGCATATGCAACATCGAATGAATTTTCTTCAAATGGCATTTCATGACAATCCGCCGCAACAATTTTACAACGATCCGAAATTCCGAGATCTTTAAACTTCTCGTTCCCAATCTCAGCCTCATTTGGTGCAATGGTGACTCCCACCAACTCCGCACCACTATCAGCAATATCCAACATAACACCACCAATACCACACCCAATATCCAAACATTTCACCCCTTCCGATAATCCAAGTTTTTCCCCAATGTGTCTGAAAATATGAACATTGTACTGTATGTAATTGTATTCTTAGAGTTCTTACTGATGTAATGATTTCAATGCTTCTTCTAATTGTTGTCCTTCATATTTTGGAGGAACAAAATGGAAATTTCCACCGAAATATTCATCGATTACAGTACTCATAACACTATAATAATGAGATGTGACTTTGAGATGGTTTCCAGTTTGTTTTGCTTCGTCATACAATTCATCGTGTTCAGCTTTGAAATTTGTCTGAAAACGCGAGGTTTCGGTAATGTTAGTGGCTAAGTTCAGATATCCAACTGTTTTTTGAAAATCGCCGAATAACTTTTCATAATTCAGATCTAAATTTTCAATGTCAAATATTATCGGAACCAGATGTTGACATTGATCTTTGGGGTTTTTTGACCCTGAGAATCCGATTGGGATATCAAATTAGATCGATATAATTTGATAATATAAACTATTACCAATTAGATTTTCCGTTCCAAACTATTAGTTGAATTACGGTACGTGTTTTCAGTGTTTTTTTTTTTTAATATGTAAGCTTTTGAGAACTAAAACTAAGTAATCAGAATTTTCAACACGCAATTAAATTGAACTTATGAGCTCTATGACCTGTTGAATCCGATTTTGACAGACAAACATCCCTAAAATTCCCTGAAGATGTGGTACTGCTCCGATTCTATGATGGTTGAACATAACCCTATGCATTCTTCTACCAAAGTTTTTTTTGGTCCACTTACTGAACTGTTCTAATGAAAAGTCACACTCCGAGAAAATACTCACCAAATCTTGTCTTCGAAAATGAGTTATCAATTTCAAAAAGTTCGCATTCATATTAATCGACATTTTTTTTTCTGAAACAGAAAGAAAGTGAAAATTATTTAAATTCCAAAAAATGAAACATTTTCCCAGAAAAAAAGTTTGTCGCGAAAATCAAACAATCAGAATCTCCGCCCAAAAAAAGAGAAAATAATAAAATATAATAAGAGTATTCAGGTCAAGGTTGGGGAACAAGAGAGGAACACTACGAATAAAGAAACAGCGACAAAACTATAGAAACCTTCTCCTAACTATATAAACTATGCTCCTTCGGGAGAACTTTAGATGAAAAAAAAACCTTTCAATGTTTTGTGTTCATTGAACTTCAGCGTTTTTCAAAAAGTCAAATATTTGTTCAATCGGCCTTCGTTCTTTTTTTTCCTTTCCAACACTCAATTAACATGTTTTCTAGGACATTTCAATTTACCCAAAAAAGTGAGAAAATTCATGCAATAAAATATAGGTTACACTTAATTAGTACCAAGTTTCGCTGTCGTCCGTTTTCATGTTCGTCTCCAACAATTCGACAGCTTTTGGATCGATTTTACTCAAATCTCGGAAACCTTCACCACCGACAAAGCAAATCTCATGATCGTCCTGGAAAAATTATATTGAGAACTTGGACAAGATAAAAAAAAAACATACGGGATCGGCTAAAATAACAACTTGGACATCAGCTTTTCCAGGAGTTGGCAGAGTTATAAACTCATTTATTATCTTGTTTCCAGTTGATTTCACCTTTTCTTGCAATTCGAGGAGCTGAAAGAAACTTTGTCAGATTTTTCTTTCAAATGTAGCAGAGAACTTAAATTTTCAGAAAAATATGTGAAATTTGAAATTCAATGATTTCATTTTCAAAATTTTCTTATCGAGTTAAACATCTTTTCAAATTCCTCACCTTTTTTCCTGGATAAGAAAAGGCGATTCTTCCAAACGCGGATCCACGATTAATTGGTTTCGAAAATTGCGACAACTGGAGACTACATTGATTTTCGGAGAATGATAGTTTGGCGGATGAAGAATCTTGTTGGAGAAGTGAGAGTCCCAGAATATCCCGATAGTACCCTGAAAAAATTTTAATAGCTGAGGTTATCTAGGGCAGATTGGAAAACTGGAGGCATTTTTTGAATAATCTCAATTTTTGATGAACATTTCATTTTATCAGAATTCCTAAATTGGAGACATTAATGGAAGATTTTCTCGTTTGTTTTCAAAAAAATGTGTTGACTGTGAAATTTTGGGTAATGGGTCGGTTGAGGGTATCCCGAAAAATGGGGTTGACCAAAAAATGTCTTTATGTCTAACTTCTCTAGAAAAAATTATCTTTAGACATGCATTACATTGTTTCTGCGCGGTATAATTTTACACATGCTAAATATGATATTCAATCAATTTTCAGAAAAAAATTTTCTTACATTAGCATCATTTTTTGGCATGAAATATTTTTGATGAATAGCGACTGATTCTTATATTGAGAGATGCAAAAATCAACGTTGAGACTTTCAGTTTTCAAAGTATGTATACAAATTTGTAGTATCAATGGAACATTCTATCTTGATTTTTTAGCTAAATTGATGTTAGAACAAACGCAGGGCGCTTCCATAGAGAAAATAATAACACATTTCACCTACCGACAGACTTTTCCAAGTTCGAAACGTGGATTTGAACAGTGGAAACCTTCGAATCCGCTCCTTTTCCGATCTTGAAATCATGCCCATCTGGATCCGAAATCTTCAAATACACTTATTTTTAACTATGTGAATTCATGATATTTACCCTCAATCTTCCGCAATTTTTAGTCTTCTCATGTTCTAATTTCAATACTTTTTCGTATAGTTCATCTGAATCGATGAGAATCGCCTGAAGCACAACCAATTAAATACAGTATTTTTATTTTAAGAATGTATACCTTGAAATGATTTCCCTGGTCATATTTATGAATTGGATAATTATAAGTGAGTTCAATGACAAAATGATTGTCTTCGTCCCCATATCCAATCATAGTTTTAGACCAACAACCATCGAATGGACCATTACAGGTCGCTGCACAACCTTCGTTAAATTCTTCGTGGCGGAGAACCTAAGAATGAGCAATTTCGTTAAAAAATTTTCAAGAGTCCAAAAATATTATCCAGTAAAGGTCTTTTATTACCTTCATTCCAAGAGTCTTCGTATAAAAATCAATCGACTTCTGGCGATTCGCAATTTTGAAAACATAATGAAGACTTCTGGTTGTCATTTCTGAAATTCCGAAAATCTAGAGGTTAGTAGAGTTCGAAACTCGTTAGATAATCAAAAGGATATACGAAGCCAGACGGAAAAAAGAAACCATAGCAACATAATTGTGTTTATTGTCAACTAAAAAAAGATAAAAATCAGCTAGAAAAAAGAAAAACATGTTCAGGTACTAAAAATTGGTTGTTTGTGGGGAGAAAATTTAATTTAGGCATATCTGGCACGGCATTGCTTGAAAACCTCGTTGAATCCATTACACAAAGAGACATCCGCTTGATTTTGGGAGCTAAAAAAGAGAAATGAGAGGGGGAATGAAAATTACATTTTATAATAGCGTAATTAGATTTTGAAGGTTGTTCTTAAATATGACATAGACTTTTTGACAAAAATGAGAATTCGAAAAAAATGTGGCGAAAAAAATGTTTGAGGAACAGGTGAATTCAATGAAAAAAGGAAAACAATAGCCGAAATCAATATTTGTTTTCATTTTTTTTTGTCACCGACACTTTCATGAAAGTGCTTTTGAATTCAGTTTCAAAAAAAGCAAACTTTGCGCTTTGGACATTTTCACACATTGAAAAAGTATACTCTAAAGTTTTGAATACTAAACAAGTCTCGTGTGTCAAAAACATCGACATTTCCAAAACGTTTGCCGTTTAAAACAGAATAAATTTATTTTCTCTGTTGTAGATGTTGTTCTATTATTTAACGTCACGATGAACAATTTTTGAAAAAAACAACGGGAATCCTTCATGAAAAAATCACTTTATACATGATTAAAATTTCCGACAAAATATCAGATGGTGTGTTTTTCGAAAAATAACATACACAAAGAGCTTAAAAAGTAGTTGTTGTTTCTAAATGTAGAAAGAGAGAAAGAGGGAAAACAGAACACCATCCGGTTTTTTTGGTTAAAAATATTATCGTACTACTCACCATTCAACAAATTGTTTCCATTCGAATTCACATGGTTGAGAATAACCTTGGGATTGTGGTGCAGCCGCGGCTTGTTGTTGAACTGGAGCTGGAGCTTGTTCCGAGTGAGATGAGCTTCCGCCAGTGAACATGTTTCCTACAGCGTGACCCTGAAATGATTATAAAGTTTCACAATTTAATGCTTCTGTTTTTCAGAGAAGGATTCAAATAGGACTTATTTTCTGTCATGAAAATACTTCTAATTTTCGGATAAATTCATGAAGATAAATGAAAGTTGGTTGAGGTCCGGATAACTTTGAGAGAGGCGACCAGTTAAATTACTTTTTTTTTTGATTTCTGAGTAGAGAAAGAGAAAAAAAAATTTATTCGTTTATTTGTTTTTAAATAAAATTTGGTCATCATTTTTACCACAATAAATTTAATATTTTCAATAGAACTTAATTTTCTTTGGTTTTCGCTGATTATTTTTATTTTGCATAGAAATTACCTTTGGTTCTGGTAAGAAAACTTGGAAAATAAAACTTACAACAGCGGATCCGATAGCAACTCCTCCAGCAGTGGCGGCCATTTGAGCCATCAAACCAGGTCCTTGTGATGGCGCAGCAGCAGTCGGTGGTGGAGCGGCATGAGCACTTGGTGGTGGTGAATAGGCTGGGCGGGATGGAGCAGCAGAGTAGGTTGAAGATGGAGCAGCAGCTGGAGCTGGACGAGGAGCAGAACGGACTGGAGCCGATGGCTTTGGTGAAGCGCTTCTACGAACCATTTTCTGAAAATATGTTTACATGGTTATGAAGATGAAATGATGAAAAACAACAAGAAGTTAATCGATGAACTGAATTATAAGATTAAAATGAAATGACGTTTCGAGACTACACCGAAAAGCGTCTTATATTCAAAAAAATTTGAAAGTAAAGATCACATGGCGACAGAACACACTAGAAAAATGATAGAAAAAGAGATTGCGAAATATTTAGGCGGACAACAGACACTTTTTATCAAGAGAAAAGTGGGAGGAGTCTATTTCGCAATTGTCGCACAACACTCGAGTGTTCGTTGGATTTTTGAAAAACTATTCTTTTGCCAGTGATGCAATTGATAAAATGTGTTGTCGATTATTGATTGTCAACTGAACTCAACTCAAAAACAAGACAACAAAATTCAATAATGAACAAAAGTAATTGTAACAAGCTTCGGATAAATATTTAACCGACAAATGTGCATCGATTCACGTAAAAATAGAAAACTGCAGATTCAGTTTTCACATCAGATACTTTCTCATTCCCTTCTAACATTTTCGTAAAACAATAGCATATTATTTACAAAAACATATCGTGAACATTTTTGCGACAAAAACTCTTGTCAGATCATGACTCGCTCCTCGTATTTAACTTTTCATAAACATTTTTGTTACATAATATTTTAAACGAACTATTTGTTCACTCGGCGTTGACCAACTGAGGATATTGTGAAGCCAATTCTCACTCTTATTTGTTTACATGTAAGTATATCGCTTTCGTTTTGAAGTGACCAACAGATATGAAAAAAGAGTAAAACATTGGATCAAAAGCGGAAGTTCAAAGTTAATATTGAACCGCTGTTCTGAAATTTAGATAACCGGAATTTTTAGAATAAAAAAGAAGGACTCGAACAAATATCAAATCAAAAAAAAAAGAATGTGAAAGTTTCTTTTAGGGAGAATAAAATTGATGATTATTAAGGCTTAGACGGGCGAAAACCACACCGATCATCTGAAAATTAGACTGAGCACATTAGCTTTGGAGGTGCACTTTCAACAAGGAACTCTTTTTGCCATCCGAAACAATTTGGACTCGAACGTAGATCAGAAATTCAAAAATGGAAGAAGAATTTGATCCCTATTCGATTCAAAGTTTCAACACGGTCAAAATATGAAAACTCCCGATTAAAAAATAGTTTATACAATATAATGAAGTTATTTTAAATCCCTTAAAGAATGAGTCTCAACCGGTTATAGCGGCAATTGATCAATGTATGCTCGTAAGACGGGATATGAGTACAGATTTATCTAAATTTAGAGTGAATTTCTGGTTTTTTATCGGAAATTCGGAATCAAAACACTTGAAAACCATTCGAAAAAACAACAATCTTTGGCATTCAAATATTGTTAACAGTTTTACAAGTATTTCTTTTTATAAAGCTTCACACTCCCATTTCTCCCTTATTTAATTGATGTTGCGTGTATTAAACGTGTCCGAATCAAGTACATAACAAACAATAAGTTTCTCACATTTCCCCCCTATCCACTTATGGTGCCTCTACCAAGCTATATTTACACAGAATATCTCCTCCCCTTTGGAAAGAAATAGAGAGAAGGTCAACTTGGCTTTCTTGAAAAATTATGAGCAATTTTTTTCTAATATTAATATTATTATATAGTTTTATATTTCGAATAAGTCATTCTATAATTCCTTTTTCTGAAGGAGTTCATTCTTTATTTTCCAGAAATGCGGGTGAGATCAAATTACAGTAATATTCAGTATTTTTAACGATTTTAGAAATCAGAAAACTAGGAGAAGCATGTTCTCGAACATCTCAATGTGTTATTGGGGCCGTGTGCCATGTTACCTGCCGCTGTAAATATACACACGTGGCAATAGATGAGCAATGTTGGAAAAGTAAGTCTGGAAAACTAATCGCTTTTCGTTTGCATTTTAGAAAGATACGAATAGTATCGAGTACATTGGGGAGAATATTTATTATGCCATCACTGTATATTAAATTTCAGGTTCTCAAATAGAAATAATATGAGAAAATTAAAAACTATCATGTTATACTGATCAACTTTTGAAAAACATTTTCAGAAGTGGAACCTGGTTCTATTGGTTGTACACACTCTGAACAATGTGAAGCCGTATGGCCAACGACTCGGTGCGAAAAAGGACAGTGTTTATGTCAAGAAATGGAACAACTTGTTGAAACTCTAGAGGGAAATGTGTGTGTTGCGTCGGGATCTTGCCCGACAAACGGTATAAATGGAGCATTATATGAAAGAGCAACAAATCGAGTAGCAAATTGTTTCAGTTTCACATCGGGTAAGGCAAAACCTTAAAAACTCACGGAACTGCATTTTTTGTTTTTCTAGGTTCATCACATCGGCGAAATTTTATCGGATGTGATGAATATCCTGAAATCTACGATTGTATAAATGGGCTATGTTGTCCAACACGTGGAATGACATGTATTCAGCCAATGTCCGAAGGAGAATATCCACGTGGAGATACATTCAAAGAAGAAACTCGATGGTATTTCAACAGTGTTCGAGGACAATGTGAAAGTTTCAATTATCGAGGAACTGGCGGTAACTCAAACAATTTTTTGACACAAGATCAATGTGAATCTTACTGCGAGAACCGATGTCCGAGAGGCGATCCTATGGTCAAATCAGATGACTTGGACAATTATAAATGTGATGTCCATCAAGGAATAGAAAATGAAAACGGAAAAATATTATGTTGCCCAATGCCAACTTTCATTTGCAGTTCAATTGGAGGAGTGAAACTTGAAAAATCGGCATTGAAACCATATTCCAGTGGATCCCCAAAACAAGGATCTGCGGTTGCACAAAGGTTTTCTGAAACTTTCGAAACAATCTTAAATTTAAATAATTTCAGGTGGTATTGGGATTCGAGCGAACTACAGTGTAGGAAATTCAAATACTACGGGCAAGGCGGGAATTTTAATAACTTCGTGTCTAAAGATGAATGTGCTGGGTTCTGTGCGATAGGTAATGCATTTTCTCTCAGTTTCTTATTTTTACATGGCAGCAAAGTTAAGGTCTGTGTCCGATTGGAACTCCTCTACGCGATCCAAGTAGAAACATTCAAAGGTGTTCAGCGATCGAATTATGTCCTGAAACACACGAATGTCGACATACAATTTGTTGTCCAAAACATATCACAATCTGTTCACAAAACCTAATTCTCATGGACAAATGTGATCCGAAAGAAACTATAACAAGATGGACATACTCAATGGAACATTCAATGTGTAAATCTATTCTAGCAAGTGGATGTCTTACAGGAGACAATCAATTCGAAACTTTGGAACAGTGTCAAACTATTTGCAGCTCGGTGCAAGGTGAAAAAAAAACCGTGAATTTCAGCAATAAAAAAACAATTTTCAGCAGAACCAAAATGTCCAATAGGAAGAGCTTATAAGGGTTCAGATAATATAATTCAAAAATGCTCTTCTTCGAAGCCTTGCCCTCAAAGTTATGAATGTGTTTATACTGGCGCATATCACACATGTTGCCCTTCTCGAGAATATACTTGTCGACAACCTCAGTTCACTGGAACCGCTTGCGGAATCAACTCAATTCAAAGATGGTGAGAAATATTGCAAAAAATGTTCTTTAAGTAATGATTTTCTAGGTATTATGATGAAAATGCGAACCGATGCAATGAATTCGATTATTTGGGTTGTAACGCAAATGACAATAATTTCCTAAGTCGAATTGATTGTATGGAAAACTGTCATAGATCAGATTGTCCGGATGGAGGAGATGCATTAATAGATTCGACTAATGGACAAATTATTGCATGTCAGAAAAATGATGAATGCCCAAGTACACATCATTGTACAAGAATGGTGAGAGATTTTTCAAAAATTGAGAATGTTTTTTGAATTACCGCTAATTTTTCAAGAGAACTATTTTCACGGACAGTAAATATCTTAGAGTAGGGTTCAAAATACATATGCAAAATTAAAAAAGCGAAAGAAAAACACAAAAAAGATGAGCGAAACTCTAGAAAAGGAAAAGAAAAACAAAATAAATGTTCGTGGAATAAAATGCACAGTCCGTAAAGTACACACACCATAACGTGTCAACAAAACGCGGTAATTTAAAAATTGTTGCAAATAGTAACTTTAAAATAGAATTATGTTCGTTATAAGTGAAAACAAATGTTAGTTGAAATTAGAACTCTATTAAGAATACAAAATAATGAAAAAATACCTAACTAAAAACTAACTAACCCTAAAATTTGTTTTATCCTACAGTAATCCTTGCAGCTATATCAAAATACAACATCTTGTTGCCCATCTCGAAAATGGATTTGTTCCCAAGACGCAGATGAAGGTGTCTCCTGTGGTTCTACATCGAAACGATTCTTTTTCGATCCTTCCACTGAGACCTGTCGTCAGTTCACATATCTCGGATGCTCAGGAAACCCAAATAGTTTCTCAACAAGAAGTGCCTGTTATCAATTTTGTCAAAGTGCATGTGAGTTGGGAAAAAAATTCAGTTTCAAGATTAAGTCCCTCTTTTTAGCATGTTCATCATCTGAAATAGTATACCAACCCTCGAACTTGGATGAGCCATTCGATTGCTCTCTCAAATCTTGCCCGCGGCACTTTTCATGCGCAAAACATGTATGGAACGAAAATAAAAGTGTTTGTTGTGGAAGTCCGAATTTCGGTTAGTAAAGTGCACTTTTTCATAGGGAAATATATATTATATTTTTCAAGGTGTTTGTTCAAGTACACAACATCCAATGATTGAATATAGCTCTCAACAACCAATGACATGTATACCAAATTCACCAATATCTTGTCCAATAGGGTTCCAATGCACATACAGTTCAATCCGATCTTTGTATTTTTGTTGTCGAGATATTGAAAAACTGGATAAATGTATGAAAGGAAGTCGACCCGAGATATGGCAATCGACAGCCGAGCCAAGAAGTTGCTCAAAAGACTCACAATGTCCTCATTCAACTGGATGTTATACACCAATCCCCTTCACTTCCGGATTATGTTGTGCTAGTGTAGATGATAGTAAGAGATAGGGGAAAGTGTGAAATAAAATCTTGAACGTTACAGTATGCCCGGCGACATTCATTTATGAACCAGAGAAATCGAGAGGAGCCGAGTGTTCGCCATTGGACAAATTGAGCTGTGGAAGTGACGGGTGGGTAGACAGAACGGCTCCGCGACTATTTAAAAGAGCACGAACTTTTATAAAAAAAGTGTTATAAGTATGACGAACATCATAGTTATGTTTATTTTGCATCAAAACAGAGTGGTACCCAAGTTCTCACCTATTTTAGGTCCAAAATTGACTGGCCCAAATTCTGATAGGTATGGTGACATTCATTGTTCACCAAAAACAAAGTTTATAAAATTATAATACTAAACCCTACCAACTTTTAAGATAGAAATTTCAATACGTTTTTCAAAAAAAAAAAGTTCAGCAGGTTTTCAAAAGTCCGGTTTCGAAATGTATCGGAGCCGACAAAACCATACTGTTTTTTTTCAGTCAATCAGTTTGCCTCTACGCCGAAGTAAAAGGTCGATTTGTTTGCTGCCGTCGTGAAGCTCGTCAATCTAACTCTCTCGCCAAATGTCCTCCTGGATCACTCCCCGAACTAATTCGAACACATTGTGATCCCGAATCACCATGCCCAAAAACACATTTTTGCATGAAAAAGTCGAGTGATCGATCGGGAATTTGTTGTAGACATCCGAATTTGAAACGACTTCCTACTTTGATAACAAAAAGAATTCCCACTACTCGAAAACCGATTAGAGGTTTGTGAAATGGGATGAAATGATAGGGATATAATGGTTTGTGATTTTTTTTAGGAAGATGTCCTCGACTTGAGAAGATTTACAAAGTTGATGGATATATCAAAGATTGTATATCAGATGATGATTGTCCGGAATTTTATAAGGTTAGTGCAGAAGTGAAGAAAAATTGCAAAAAAAATATGGATGTTTCCGATGTGATATATTTCATTCGATAGATTTTTGAACGCTGAACAACATTCGTATTGAATTTTTGCCAAACACGATTCTCAATGCAGAATTTCAGCGTTGCAGAATTCAATTCAAAAGTGTGAAAACACAAAAAAAATTGAAATTGAAGAAAATAAAAAAGAAAATAATACTCGCCTAATGTTTTATTATTGTTTCTCACGTGAATTTTTCAATATTTATGTGCATTATTTTTTAGAGGGAAAATCTTCGTGAAAATGAGCTGAATTTTATAAAATTAGAGAGAAAAACCAGAAAAAATCATGAAAATCGGCTTATTTTTGCTGTTTTTCGTGTTGAAAAGTGATAAAAGCATAATAAAAATGACCTAATTCAATGATTTCCACGTTCTGAATCGACTAGAATTATAGAACCCATCGAGATGATTCTATATATCTAGATTTCATAGTGGCAATAAAACTGGAACATCAAACTATTTTAATTTAAAGCTTAACTTGCCAGTGTTCACAAATGATAAATAACGTTGTTTATAAAATGGCTGGCTAACAGACCTTTATATAATAAAAAAAACCAAAGAAAAAAAGAAAGTAATCAAATATTGTAAAAGCTTACAACATCCGGGATTCCCAAGCCGTCTCCGATCCAAGTACTAACCGGACTCAACGTTGCTTAACTTGCCAGATCGGACGGGATGGCGTGTATTCAACGTGATATGGTCGTAAGCGAAAGACATCGACCCCAATGTTCATGAGTAGACAGACGACTGCAGTCGCCGCACAGTGTGTGGGTATAGCACACAACCCAAACATTAATGAAATCTGCATGTGTGTGATCATAAGAGAGAAGGGAGAGATGAAAAAGTCGGTTTAAATTTTATAAATAACATTATTTATCATTTGTGAACAAGTTAAGCTTTCAATTAAAATAATTTGATGTTCCAGTTTTATTGCCATTATGAAATTTCAAATTTAGATTAAGCACGATGAGTACCATAATTGTAGTAGGTTAATTTCATGTCGAACGTTGAAATAGGTCGAGTCTATCCAAATTCTAAATTTATTTGATATTCGAAGTTTTAAAAAAAACTCTTTAAATTAAAATAATTTGATGTTCCAGTTTTATTGCCAATATGTAATCTAGATATATAAAATCAGGTTGACGAGTTCTATGAATCTAGTGGATTCAGAACGTGGAAATCATTGAATTAGGTCATTTTTATTATGATTTTATCACTTTTTAACACGAAAAAGTGGTTTTTCAAAAATTTATAAAAAGGGGCACGTAGCCCCTAAAAAAGGGCGCGACGCCCTTTTAAAAAAAACTGTTATTTATCATTTGTGAACACCAAAAAAAACTAGAAAGTAGGCATGAGTTGGTCGTGAAAGTTAATTGCCACTATGAAATATAGATATATAGAATCATCTCGATGAGTTCTATAATTCTAGTCGATTCAGAACGTGGAAATCATTGAATTAGGTCGTTTTTATTATGCTTTTATCACTTTTTAACACGAAAAACAGCAAAAATAGGCCGATTTTCACGAGTTTTTCTGATTTTTCTCTCTAATTTTATAAAATTCAGCTTATTTTCACTAAGCCTAGACCAAAATCTTCAGTGTACCTCTCAACCTAGTGGCCGAATTGCGATTTGTTGTGGATTTGACATGCAAGATATCTGCCCAACCCGAGTTTTTCCAACAATCCGAGTCCAGAAATGTTCTCATTGTGGAGTTGGTTATGAATGTAACCGTAATTATTGTTGCCCTCAAAGGGAACTTGTTTGTTCTCGACCTCCTCCCGAACAACTTATCGACTCAAAAACACCGAAACAATTGATAATAACTCGATATTACTATGATTCTGGGACTAATACATGCCATTCTTTCGGATATTTCCCTTCGAATAATGGAAAATCAGATCAACCTCAGAATCATTTCTTCGATCATGAATCATGTATTGAAATGTGTGTATATTCATCAGCATTTGAGGAAGATACAATGTGTCCGAGCCCCTATTTAAACCCTATTGATCATCCACAATTATGTGTTCCTAATCGCAAATCTTGTTCAGGTCAGTCAGTTTCCTCATTTTTTTGTAGTTCTATTTTTTTGTTGCAGAATCGGAAGTGTGTCTAAAAACTGCGAGTGATGCCTATGTTTGTTGTAAACGACCTCAATCTCTCAAAATTGTTATGCACAATTTGTGCGGAAATAATTTTCTGCCGTGAGTTGTTCTTTGACAATTATGTGAATGCGATCATTGGAACCAGCAGAGTTCAGTGGTTATTTTTAACCGTTTTTTTTTTTGAAGACTTAATTTTCATATGTGATTGTGAATAGTGCAGTAAAATTATAGCAAAATTTAAACCAAAATTGTGAACAAACCTGTACTTCTATGAAAAGTTATCAAATAAAAAAAAAATATTTAAAAAAAAATGGAGCATGAAATGGGAACACCCTGTGAAAGAAAGAAAAGAGTGCTCTATTGAGAATGGTCTCGTAACGAATCATTTTTTTTCTTACTGTACTTTTTTTTCTTACTGTATTCATAATATCTTTTTTACGTTCATGTTAACTGTTAAAAATTACAGTACCACTCTTTTGAAAAATTCCATTATATCAGACCTATCTCGATCAAACTTGAGATGTGGGCCATTTCGGATCGGCCGGAAATCCGGTATGAGCCTTTCACAAATCGGAAACACGCGCTCCATTGATAATCTATAAGTTTACTCTGAAAATGAATTTCAAGTTAATTAACATTAAACTCGAGTTCTACTTGTAAAACTGCTTCATTGAACTTTTTATTTCGTGGTTTTATCATTCCGGGAAGCCTATTTTTAAGTGGGAAAACTCAAAGTACAGTAAGATGACAGCGACAATTCGAGCCAATCACTTGTTTCGATTCAAGAAGTCCATTTCAGGATTTGTTTTTTTCAGAAATTGCTAACAAGGGAGGTCCAAGTACTTCCCCATTCAACTTTTTCTTAAAATTTGTACACTTATACAGTTTGTCCTCCTGATTATCGTGTGATAATTTTTTTTCGCCGGAAATTTTTTTGAAAAAAGTTATCACGTGTCAAAGTTTCAATAATATGATTTTTTCGACAGTTCTACTGGGTGTTAGGAAGCTCAATGGTCCGAATGGACTCAAACCCAGTTCCCAAATTATCTAATCCCATTTTTCAGATTCCTCGACAAATCTGGCAACACCGTAAGATGCTCTTCAAACTCAAAATGTGCCACCAAAATCTGTCGAAAAAGTCCCATCCTAAAGCATAGTATATGCTGCCAATATTCAAGATTGAGTAGTAAGTGTCCCTCTTTTTTTTCTCACTAACTTTTTTTTTGCTTTTTTCTAAACGCTTTTTGGGTATTTTGATTTCAGCAGGCCGTATGATTCTTTCAACTCTTTTGTCGGATGGACCTAAAAAGATATGTGAAGATGAGAATGATTCAGATTGTTTGGCTAGTATGTTATATTTTTTTGTTTGGGTCTGGGGATTTTTAGTTTGTTATTCATTTTTACAGAATTATATCCTGGAGAAAGTGGATGCACTTCTGATCGACAATGTGTTGGATCAATATGTCAAGAAGGTTCTTGTAAATGTAAACGAAATACAGTACAATTTAGAAGGATTTGTAGTAAGTTTAAAAGGTTCAAAGACCTAAGGAATATAGTGCCAAAAATTGTCTATTCTTAATCTTTGTTGTTGATGCTCTTACGTATCCATCCTAATCTTTCCAATGTTTGACATTTTTTCTATAATTATGATAATCTTGTCAACATTTTTGGATTACGGAAATTATTAAAGTAGAAGGCTGTATTTCTTCTGATAATTATTGTTGAAATATTGGAAAACGGAAAACGCGAAAAAGCTGAAACTATGAAACAACTTTGAAACAGAAAAAATAGATTGAGAAAAATAATGAAAAAAT
This sequence comes from Caenorhabditis sp. 38 MB-2015, assembly GCA_900536415.3. Classification (NCBI taxonomy): domain Eukaryota; kingdom Metazoa; phylum Nematoda; class Chromadorea; order Rhabditida; family Rhabditidae; genus Caenorhabditis; species Caenorhabditis quiockensis. Next base: position 43,464 of record LR553029.1, read on the forward strand.
GAATCATTTTTTAGTTTTTTAGAACGTCCCTTTTTACCATAATTTGAAAAAAATTAATTTCTAACTTACTCAGGAAGATCGAGGCGCAATCAGCCACAGAAAACAAGCGAAAAAGGCGCTTCGCAGCTTCAAAAACGCTTAATATCGGTGGCTGATTTCGCTTAGCGAATTTTTTCGTCGCTTGTTTTGCGCTTGAGCTTCGCCTATTCACTCCAATTTTTCGCCTCTTCTTTCGCTTGTCACGTTTTTGTTCCGCTCAATATTTTCACGTTATATTTAAATTAAAAAATATTTATTTATTTATTTGAAACACAATACAAATACATCTATTATACATAGGAGTAACAAAAAGGAAAAAAACATAATACTAATAAATGGACTACCAGCAAATTCGACCATTTTCAAAAAAACTTGTGTAGAGAACAAAAATTGAAGACATGGTTAAGAGGTCTCAATGAATATGCAAAAAAAAAATTCGAAAACTGAACTTTCACCTCGTTTTTTGGTCCACAATTAATTTCTATTTTTCGACCAATTCGATTTTTCATGTTGATGGAATTGATTTTGATGGTTCTTTTTTCGATATGCGGTCTTGTAGTTTTAGTATTTTGTCGTATAACGCATATAACATATAACATATAACATATAACGCCCTGAAAAAATAATTGTCAAGTTTTATATCGAGACAAAAAACAACTTACGTCAAAAAAAATCCTTGTTAGTATGTGCTTTCATTACATCGATTCGAAGAAGCTCATTCCTGTAAAAATTACATTGCTTATCATATTATTTATGATAGTTTATTTTTTTCATAGCAAAATTTGAGCCAGATTTTCAGCTTTCAAACGGAGCTCAGTAAAAAAGAATTGGGATGTTGAAAAGAATTTGAAACTCTATTGAATGACTTATGAACAATTTTTTTTCAAAAGTCAGCTAGTCCGTTCACAATCTCATGTAGCTGACAGAATTTTCTTGTTAGTTTTAAAAATTTCTTTAAAAAAAAAATAAAAAGTTGAATTTTTTGTTTAAATTCTCAAAGTAAACTCACGATTGTAACTATGTGAAGAGCTACGCTTGTTCAGTTATTGCTATTTTGATAAGTGGCACAACTCAAAAATCTTCTTGCGACCGAAAGATGGTGAAGAAGACACCAACACTTGTTTGAAAATCCAGTATTCTCTGAAAATATCTTCTATGAAATTTTAATGTATTATACCGCACTGAACTTACATCTTCACCTATCGATAACATTCCATTCAAAATCATCCATTCCAGAATAGAAAAATTGATAGACAACTCGGAAAACAAAACAAATGAAAAAAAGGTGAAAATGATGCCAACACAGACGTGTTACAAAGTTCACGTAAAAATTGAAATCATAATCACGTTTTTATTTTTGTTGTATATTTAGCGCTTTTTTAACGCCTTTTTTCCGCTTATCACCACGACGGACGCTTGTGAGAAAAATTCGAGCAAGCGAAATTCAGGCGAAAACGCTTGTTCAAGCGTTTTCGCGAAATCGACGCTTGGACAAGCAAATCGCGGTATTTGCGCCTTCAATTACCTGAGTAGAAATGTGTTTTTTTAATGTTTGACTACATTTTTTTTCGCTTCTCATCAATCAAACTCCAAAAGTATTTTTCCAAGAAGCGAACTTTTTCCCATAATATATTCGTTCTCAGAAAAGTCAAGTATCACATTTGACATTTATGTACCGCCCACTTTTTTGGACGATATTTTAATGTAAAAATAAAATTGAATTGGTGTTTTCATTAAAGATTGTTCGATATAAGAAGTTCAAGCTCATTGGATAAAAATTGAGCTATGAAAAATATGTGAAACAGTGATCTTCATCAACGGTTAAAGAAAAATTGAAGTCAAAAAGAAATGATATTTTGAATCATGAAATTTCTGACAAAAAAATATTTGAAGAAACAATTTTAAAAACTTCGTCAGTTTATTGAGCAGAACGGAAAAAATTGATTTCATATGTATAATAAAGTTCGAAACTATACCATCTAGTAAAAGATTGATCTAGAAACAACGGAATTGTATGAATTTCTTGTTTTTGTTGATTTAGGGTTTCAGTTTTACGGTTTTGTTTTCAGGAATTTTTGTTCGAAGTTAGAATTATCAGGCTGATGAAATTTTTTTTTGAATGAAAAAATGTTAATTTTAAAAATAGTTTTCAGAGCTCAGTTGTGAGCTTTACAAAGGATTTTTGCAAAATGAAAGTTGATGAAAAAAAGAAAGTTGACACATTGTTGGATTGGTTCTTCAAAGTCCCAAATACAATTTTTTAACGACAATGTGCTCCGAAAGGTTTCTCGGGCCTTTGATAAGGATCCAAGCAGACCAGCCAGGACCTCCTTGCTACCCGAAAAAAATGGAATCTTGCCCTTTCCACTTTCAAAAAAGTCACTGATATACCTCGTTCAAAATTCATTTTTTAACCTTTCCATTAAATTGTTTATTTATTTATTTATCTTTTCAGTAATCCTAATCTCTGGATTATTTCAAACAAACATTTTCGAGATTGAAAATCACCTAAATATTTCCTTCCTGATTTTTTCCCCAAAATCCTTTTCTTTTTTCAGCTGCCGTCTGTCCTTTGTTCTACAAAAATCAAAATGGAATATGTGTCTAATTTTAGGTTTTTTTCTTCGATCGATTTTTATTTCATTTTTTTGCTATACGGGTTCTATAAATGCTTCATTCTCAATTTGGAGCAAAAAAAATTGCCGATGAGCATTTTTCAATTATTTATAACATTTTAAAAGGTCAAAAATTAAAGTGGAAAAGCACACAAAACCATATGTTAGCATTTTCAGAACATCTGTTTGCTCTTCAAAACAAAATGTTTTTTTTTCGCTGAAATTTTTGTGAGTTTTTTGGAGGGTAACCAAAAACCATAAAACGATGACAAATAAAATAGGTTTAATTGGATTTTTGCGCGGATTTAATTTCGAAAACTTTAAACTTTTGGAGCAAAATTGAAAAACTCCAAAAGGAAAAGTTAAAATTAAACTTTGAGGTTTCATTTTCTAGTTTGATCGAATGTTGCAAGTTTTCCTGGAAAAAAGGATTATTATACTTGAAATGGAACGGTGTTTGAGCTTTTCTAATTTTTTTCGATTCATATTTTTTTGTAGTTTGGCGGTAGGGTTGTAAAAAAAACGGGCGGCCCGTCCTCCTTTTTTTGTTTGACGCCCGCGCCCGTCACGCCCGGGGCCCGTCACAAGCGGGTCCCGTCACACCCGCGCCCGGCGCCCGTCACACCCGCGTCCGGCGCCCGCCACGCCCGCCTCTGCTATTTGCTTGTTGCAGGCGTGTGTGGCGGGCGTGGCGGGCGTCAAACAAACAAACAGACGGGCGTGGCGGGCGCCGAACAAAAAACAGGCGGGCGCGGCGGGCGCGGCGGGCGTCAAACAAAAAAACAGGCGGGCGCGACGGGCGTCAAACGAACATTGCTGGCGGCCCGTCGCGCCCGTTTGGCGGCCCGTCGCGCCCGTTCGGCCCGTCGCACACCACGACGCACAAATGCACACAATCTTGGAACTGCCGTGTTAGAAAACGATTCCTTTCATTATGGGGCTATTCAGAAAAATTTCTCCGCTTTTCTCAGCGTTGAGAAAAGCGGAGAAAGGCGGAGAAAACCTATTCAGAAACCGCGAAAATAATGGCGGAGAAATGCATTTCACCTCCTAGATCGTTGCGAGACCAATCGCACTAAATCGACGCGCCTTTAAGAATTTATTTTTGTTTTTTTTTTTTAGGAAATTTGAGATTTCAAGTTTTTTTGAAATTTCAGAATGCGTTCAGACGAGGAAGATGAAAGTGAAACGATATTGCCATTAAAGAAAGGTCGCCCATCCAAACTGCCTGCTAATTCAGATTGGACAGAGGTATTTTGTTGCAAAATTATGTTTAAAAATGTAAATTTCCAGTATAAAATAGAAGATCTTAAAGTATTGGTTGGTTTGGTCTACGAAAACGACGTTTTATGGAATTCAAAAAACTCGCAAAATTATCGAAAAGAAACAACTAACCCGATTTGGCATGAAATTGAGAAAAGACTTTTTTTTGAAGAATGATGGACATAAATATGGTAAGTGGCTATTTCTGTGTTAACTTTTATTTTTAGTTTTGTTATAGGTGGAACGATTCGAAAAGTTTGGGCTCAGTTGCTGGCCAAATTCAAATATTATTACAAAAGAGTCAATTGTCCCCCGTCTGGAAGCGCTGTTGTCGATTTAGGAGAAATCAAGAAGGCTTTCCCACTGTATGATGACATGTTGTTCATTGAACAAAACTTGGACCAAAGATCAGTCACCACGTATGTATTACGAAGAAAAATACGCACACACACTTTGTTATGATCATTTATTTTCAGCACTTGGCTCTCGAGTTCGCCCCTCAATGATTGCCAGAGCACCTCCGAAAAGACTGATTCCAAAATTCATCGTATCTCGCCGAATTCTCCAAAAACACCGTCCACTTCATCATCATCATCTACTCCGAAATCGACAAGCTCAAGAGAACCATATAGAGGCAAAGAATTCAAAAAAAAAGGTTATATTTCCCTTAAAACTGAAACGGATTGTTTTTATTTCAGAAAGTGCTCATGATAGATTGTTTGCACTTGTTGAAAGAAATAGTCAGATGAATTCTGAACTTATCAAACAGTTCATGGAGTCCGAGAAA
>LR553030.1:0-34567 GCA_900536415.3 Caenorhabditis sp. 38 MB-2015
GACGTCATTTGTGGGCGTTTTCAGGCGGAGTTTGTTGGCATCTGGGGTAATCGACCACTGCGAAGACGATGGAAACCAGTAACTGCGGCGTAGAATAACCAGAAAGGCCAAATCCAACGTTTTCGTATAAAATAAGCAGGATTTACACTAATAACTCGCTACTAATAACTACTTAGTTCTGATCCTTGATGAATTGGGCAACTGATTCGGCAAGAGGAAGTCGCAGCGAACAACAGAAACGACCAAAGCGCGTCCATGCTGGCGATTTGAATAGGCTGCACAACTATAAACTGAGATAACTTATGTTTGTTAGTGAATTAGGACTGTTAACTTCTGACTAGTGACTTTTTAACTGAATGAATGTCCAAACGGAAGCAATATCGAAGAATAGTAAGACATGGTCAAGTGAAGTGAAGTAGGCGAGGTGAGAGAGGAGCATCTCGAAGGATTCGTAAGCACCTAAACATCCCGTAAGGGTCGCGATTCGCGACATTAGAGAATTGAAACTTGTACAGAGACCGAGAGAAAACCTTTCACATAAAAATTTGAAAAAAAACTTTTTGAAAAGTAGTGTAAAGGAAAAAATAAAAAAAATAGTGTGGATTAGAAGGAGACGGACAGAGAAAAAAGAGTTTAGTCAACGAGTAGATCAAAATTATTTTACATTTTAAGTTTTTCACGGCGACGACACTTCATGTTGTTTTTTTTTCAGGCTGATTATATTTTGTCAATTTCATTGGTATCTATTTCATCTGAAGGTGTTGCTTTGAAATCCAAGTCTACTGCATTACAGTCATATTAAAATCAAATATCTCTTGTTGAAAATTGTATTTTTATTATCCACAACCACAGGAGACAAACTTTAACATCCCTTTGCAATTCAGATTTCTTGAAACTCACAGAAGTGTAATCGAACACAAACGTCGCACTTTCTTCAGGATCTGATATATCAATCAACTCCAAAAGACCCGAAATTATATTCACCGTGTATTTTGAAACTATATCGCTTCCATTTCCCCTATCTGAAAAAAACACATTTTCAAAAATATATCAGCTGATTTGAGGATTTAGACTCACCTAGTGTAAAAATCGGTGATAGTTTAGCATTGTAAGTCGAGAAAAGATCTGTATAAAGTCTATCTTGATCCTTCAAAAAGTTGATATATCGAGAATGATTGTTTGTAACAACAACTTTTATTATAAATAGAAATACTAACAAAAATAAACGTACAAGGTTCATCGGAAGTCTGTGTAAATAGGAAAAAAAATATTTGGAAATTTGATCTTTCGAAGTTCGAAAGGTGGCGCAGCTCAAAAAAACTAAATACATTTTCATTTGAGTTTTTATTCAATTCAGCAAAATAAAATAATAAAGTTTACAAAGTTTGCAATTTGAAAAAATGCCATCAAAAAGTATTCAATCTTCCATTTTTTCTGTTCTTTGAACCATCCCATTTTCTTAATTTTGATCACAATTATAATCGAAGCAATTGATGATACAATAATCACAAGACTAACAATTACATAAATAGCCAAACGAGGAATTCTTTTAGTTTTTGGTAGACTATCAGCAAGAATTCCTAGGATAAAGGTCATTGCCATTATGTTGGTGAGACCGATGCCAAACTGAAAAAAATAAGGAATTCAGTTAACTTTAGTTTGAACTTCAGTTTTCAATAAATTTTGACTATAGGATATGATATATGGATGATTTGAGAGTACATGCCTTTTCTGGAAGTGCATGCATTCTGTGAAAAAGTGCAACGATACTCAATGAATTGATAAAATAGGCTGGGATAATGACAAGAGCGATGTAGAATCCAGGGTTTCTTCTGATTTTCACTTCAACTTGCATCTGAAAATGGATGCGTTTTCATTTCTAACGGAAAATAAATCACTACAAAACATAAGTGTCATACGAGCTCTAATAAAAACCAAAATTCAGTTGAAACAAGGAATTCTCAATGAAGCGTTCGCTTTCCTTGTTTCATGTTTCAAAAAAAAAATTTTTTTTCATCGAAACGGCAATTCAAAACACATTTTCCATGTAAAAGTCGGATGAAACAAATTGAAACTTCGCTGGAAGTATTGTGATTTAAAATTTTTGAATTCTCATAGGTAGTTTTACCTTCAGTTTTCAATAAATTTTGACTATAAGATAGTTAACGTATTAAGTGTTCTCACAACATCGCTTTTCAGCAGTTTTTCTATTTTTTTTCACTATGAATTTTAGAGTTCAAAACGACACAGTAGAAATCGCGATTTGCTAAAAATGAACAACGTGATGTTGAACAGATGATCGCTACTTACCACATCCGATACCAAACCATGCATATCCATTTTTGTCGCATTCACCCATTCCATTTCCCATTCTCCATTACCCAATTGTGAAGGAGTTGTTGGAATATTAACGGGTTTATTGACCATCTCATATTCATCAAGATAATACGAATGAAAAAGTATATCAAGTGCACATATTTGTGTGTCCATGGGAAATTTGAAAACATCCATTGGGCAAACAACCGAAGGAACCACGATCAAGTTAAGACTGACCGATCCGTCGTAGGTTATCCATGCAATCTTTTGTTGCTCCGACTGGTAATCGATTATGTCTTGGCTATAAAAGTGAAGTGAATAAATATCAAGGGGTTCATGAAAATTGAACTTACACATTACCAAAGCTCATTTCCGGAATCCAAATATTTTTCTGTGCCACATAAATATGCGTAATCCCTGAATAGTTTCTCGGATCCCATTCTAACCGAATATCCTGCCACTGAACAATATAATCAGCCAAAAATGTGAATTTCTCCTCTTTATCTTCAACATCAATTAATTTCATCATTACACATTGTAAAGTGAGTATGAGTTTTGGTGGAGCCACAAATCCCTCTTCGACAAAGCTCGAATTTCCTGAAAATGAAACAGAAACAATAAGGGGTTCTAAGAAGGTTGTAAGACACTTACGTAAAGTGTAGAGAGCACTAATATCTGGATCATAATCAGTGAATAAGTCCTTGAACAACCTTTTTTGTTCAATCAAAAATTTGCGATAAGAAGAATATTGGAGTGCGGACAAGTTTTGAGAAGTTGAAAAGACAGAGATTATTAAAACAAAGATGAATATCAGAAGAGACGACATGAAATTGTATACATAGGTTGGCAGAAAATGTCAAAGCTCAACGTTGTTTGAACGAAAACCTGGCAAAGTATACTATTTCAGAATGACTTCAGGATTTTGTTGGATGAATTTTTGAAGAGATGTTTGAAAGATCAAAAGTCGCGACACAACCATAGTTGGTGTATGTAAGAGTGGAATTAACAGTGTCGAAACCAGGGAGGATGAAGTTGTAGAGTAGTGTAGTTGTGTTACATACCAAAGTAATTGTGGCATTTGCTGACCAGTCACCAATCTAATAAAAATCAATAAGTCACTGTGTTTTATTATTACAACTCACGAATTGACTGTCTGTGTTCGATGTTTCAGTGATCGATGTTTCATTTCCGATGACACTAGAAAGACCTGAATTGACATTGTTGACACAGTACAAAAAAATCGGTTCAGTCAGACAAGCTTGCTCGGTTACATTCACTGTAGTCACACCACTATACAGTGCGCCCAATAAAGATAGGACACCCCCACCAAAAATTGGGTTCTGGCTATTTTCTGTCCCAGAAACTTACCCAATTGCTTCAATATACTCTTTCAAGTATTTTTGAACAATAATAACACACGTTTTCCGTTTTTTTTAATTTTTTGTAATTTTTCTGATATAATATCCAGTGATTTTGCTTGAGTGTTTGGATTCGGTCAGTAAAGAGCAAAATAACTTTAGAAAAGTATTGTGAACAGTTGAATGTGTTGTTAATCAACTTTTCAGAATGGGCTGAAATCTTGGGGGCTGAAATCTTGAAAGGGCTGAAATCTTGGGCTGAAATCTTGAATATTTTGAACGTTTATGGTAGAAATAAATGAAGTTTTCAAGCGTTTTTGAGATGAGCCGAGCTAAATTTCATGGTTTTCAGCCAACAAATTTTGAGAACAGGTATCGAATATTACATTTATTGTGTTATTTGCAATGTCTAATATGTAAAAAAAGCTGATTCTAGAGATGTGACCGTTGAACAGCCGATCCTTTTCAAGTTTTAGAAGATTGAACTGAAATAAAATTGAGAAAAACTGAAAAAGTTTCGAGAGGAATGAGCATAAGTCTGAAATGGCTTAATTGACTCGGTAAAGTTTTGAGATACTGAACAGTACTTTCTGAACACTAACAGTACTAGAAAAAACACATACAAAGAATGATACAACTTCCAGGCCTCGAATATGAATAAACAAATTTCTAGATTGCCTTCTGTCTGTTCATTGAAATATAACTCAAAAAGAAGCTATTGCTCCACGGTCACATCTCTAGAATCAGCTTTTTTACATATTAGACATTGCAAATAACACAATAAATGTAATATTCGATACCTGTTCTCAAAATTTGTTGGCTGAAAACCATGAAATTTACCTCGGCTCATCTCAAAAACGCTTGAAAACTTCATTTATTTCTACCATAAACGTTCAAAATATTCAAGATTTCAGCCCTAACATTCTGAAAAGTTGATTAACAACACATTCAACTGTTCACAATACTTTTCTAAAGTTATTTTGCTCTTTACTGACCGAATCCAAACACTCAAGCAAAATCACTGGATATTATATCAGAAAAATTACAAAAAATTAAAAAAAACGGAAAACGTGTGTTATTATTGTTCAAAAATACTTGAAAGAGTATATTGAAGCAATTGGGTAAGTTTCTGGGACAGAAAATAGCCAGAACCCAATTTTTGGTGGGGGTGTCCTATCTTTATTGGGCGGTCAAAAATTGAAGTTTTTTAGCCTAACAGAGCGGAATCTTCAAATGACACGAAAGTTGGCACCCGGGGGTTTTTTCACATGCCAAATCGATTGGCGTTCACAGATTTTCTCTATCGTTTCTCGTTTTTCCACAAACCTCAAAAAATAGGGGTGTCCTATCTTTATTGGGCGCACTGTATATTGGCCAGTCACAACACGCTAAAAGGGTATCATAATTTCAGGTGCGTATTTTCTTACACAATCCAACCTTTACGACATCCATTGACACTTCCAACAATCACAAAGAAAACAATCATAATAATCATTGTGAGTGATAATTCTGATCCATGGCACCCTCTTAAATTTTAAAAATCTCATAAATTTCAGCGAAATATTTCGGCAATTTTTATCGACATATCGTAAATTTCCCGCTTGTCTGGCAAGCGAAACATCTCAACCAAAACAACTCATATATTCTTAGATTTTTAGAACGGAAAAGTTTGAGAAAACGAAAAACCGTGTATGGAAGAATATTGGAGGGCTAAAGAATGAAGAAAACCCTGAAATGTTTTTTTTCTTCAAAAACCTCAAACTTAAGCTGAAAACTTCATAACGTGGAAATTGTACGGAAAACACACATAACAGTTCAAATTTTTGTTGCCAAAGGGATACAGAATTTTAACCAGCGTTCAAAAAATCTATGGAATGGTATAAGACTGGTCGAACAACTCCACATTTTTTTCACGTCACTCCCTTGTTATCCTATTTCTTGGTGTTAACGTTAAAAACTTCAGTACTCGAGATATGGGAAACAATAAATTTGAATAAATTATAAAAAATCAATTGTGAAAGAAACATTCATTTGACTTTCAAAAATATCGTGAAACGGGGATTATTCGAATACAGAACTACTGTTTCAGGGAACACAACGACTTTCATGGTGGTTTTGAAAAATTAGAACATTTAAAACCAAAACTTTATTCGAAAAACAGTATTTATTCTTCACTCGCCGATTCATCCTTCTTCTTTCCCCCTGATTTTTTCGCCGCTGCCTTCTTTCCAGCCGGTTTTGCTTTTCCTCCACCTGCTGATTTTCCTTCTGTTTTACTAGTTGTTTGCTTTTTCGAATCCATTTTCGATGCTCCTCCTTCTCTCGTACTTGGATCTGCTCCAGATGGTTCCAATGCTTTTAATTCAATTTCTTTTCGACATCCAAGCACAGGCCGAACAACACTAGCCATATATGAGAGAAGAATTCGATCCATCAGGAAGAAGGTGATCTTTCGAATCTCTTTATACGCCGGGCTGATCTAAAAAAAATTTCTTTTTGTTTTTCCGAACTCCTGAACTTGTGTAAAACTGACAAATTTAAAAATAATAATGGTGATGGTGATATTGATACCAAGTAAAAGGACATTACAAGCCAATGTTGCCCAAATATATCCCATTTCTTCTCGAACATCATTCTCCATGGTAACCTCGTAACACTCTTGATCTTGAGCATTTACCAGCAAAACTGCTGAAAATCAAGACAAATGCATTGAACATGGGAGGGGTACTGTACTCACCGGAAACAATGCATATGAATAGGATTTTCATATTTTCGACTTTCTTGTGGATTTGATCAATTTAGGAATACCACCTCGAAGAAAACCCAACGTCGGAAAAATGGTTGGAAAAAAATGGGTCACGCGGAAAAATGTTTCATGACCAGTTGCGTGGTTCGAAATTTGTTCTATCGCGTGATGTCATATTTTCTCACAATCAGTGTTTCATTTATTTGATAACATTTGGCTCAACTTATGATCTAGTTGGTACATGGATGAATTAAATAACACTTCATTGCGGTTAGAACTCAAGAATCTTAATCTCATTATTTTATTTTGTTGATAACGTTTTTCTGGAAGTTCATTAACTTTATTCAAAATAATTTATTATTCAGAAAAAAACGAGAATGATTAATCGGCTCTTTGAAGATCCTCATCAGGCTGGAAAGGATCGTTGGGTCCAGCTGAAAATGAAAAATTGGTTGTTAATTTTGATTTTTTTCAAAACTCACGTCTAGCTTTCTTCTTTTTCTCTTTTTGTTGTTGGCCTTTTCCATTTTCACCAAGATCTGCAAAACGAACTTTTTTTACTGTTTCAAAATTAGTTTAATTTTTAATTTTTTGAGAAATCACTAAGCAACTTCTACTCACTGTTTTTCACTAAGAAAGGATCATTTTTTGTGGTTCAAATAAAAATTTCAAGAACTCTTAGTTCCGAAAAAATCAAAACATAAAGCATTTGTCTAAGTTTGTCTTTATACTCACTTTTACCAGACTTTTTTGTATCATTCAGTTCCACTGATTCATCTGAAAAATGTGATGCTGTGAAAGTCTCATAAAATTCTAGAACTCACTATTTTCGGGATGCTTCTGAAGATTTTCCTGTTGATTTCCATTCAATCTGCGCTTTCTTCCAGTTTGTGCCAAATTCTCATCTGAAATTCAAATTTTAACTTCAAATTTTAAATGTTATTTTAGCTTACCTTGATTCAAAACTCTTCGCCTTTTGTTGTTCCCATTTTCCAATTCCGAATCTTGATCATTGCTCACTTTTCGATTACTCAAATTTGGTCGACGATGAATGATTTCATCTGAAATATAGATTTCAAAAGGTGACTATGATGAAGTTTCGAGTGGAGGAAAATAAATTATTTTTAAATATATTTAAAATGTCTACTACTAGTTCTAAAACATGAAATATTTCTAACCTGCCGGAAGATTCTCTTTCTTTGTCAATTGTGTTTTTCCATCATTGGCAAGCTTGAGTTTCCGTGTTCTTCTCGGCCCTCTTCTAAATCCAGATTCAACATTTTCTTGATCTTCTGAAATTCAAACATTGAAATATTTTTTACGAATGCTATACTCACGATCAACAGTGTTCAATTGATTGTTCTGTCTTTGGAGGTCACCATTTTCCGTATTTCCATTACCTGAAAATTTTAGTTATTGTTATAAGCATATTCACACTGTATTTTTCTTAAATTTCTCGAAAGTGATTGCTTTTCAGACAAAAAATTGATTCGACTTTTTCCGTGAATATATATATATATATATATATATATATTGTTAGAATCATAACTGTTAAATTTTGACCCTCACAAACCTCCTTCTTCTTCATTGATCAATGTTCTCGTTCCATCCGGGTTTTTTCGATATGTTCGTGTCTTTCCCGGAATTATTCTCGTTCTTGTTTCAACATCATTCTCTGGAAAAATCTGACATTTTTCATTACTCTGATAGTTTTGTATACCTTCTTGATCTTGTTGTTGTTTCACATCAGAGTTCTGATTTCTGGTTGGTTTTTGGCGATTTTCATTTTGTCTTCTGCTGGCAAGTTGATCTGAAAACAAAAATACTGTATCGAATATTTTCTCAATTACTATTCGAAAGCTTATTAGACGGTTCCATATCCCGGGTTTTTGGAAAAATGGAACAGTACCAAAGGTTTTTCTAACAATCTGTATGCTTTAGGAAAATAGTAGCTTTACTTATGTATTTTACCATTAAAATAACCAATTAACTAGTTCTTGTAGGTTAATAATCATTTCGAAACAGTAAATAATCCTTACTTTCTTGAGCATTTTCTTCGTTGATCAATGTTCTCGTTCCATCGGGATTCTTTCTATATTTTCGTGTTCTTCTAGGATATCTTCTTACTTCTGTTTCACCACTGCCTTCTGTCTCTTGATCTTCTGAAAAAAGAAGACGGACTGAATTATATAATCATAATTGCGAGTTTCCAATTTCAATATAAATTCCAAACTATCCCGATTTTTTTTTATTATTTAGATTATTTAGATGTATTTGTTATTTAGATTTGAAATACAAAAAATCTGTTCCCTTTCAATTTACTATTTTTTGTTTACCAGCAGAAAACCACTAAAATATTACAAACCTCCTCCTTCTTCTTCGTTGATCAATGTTCTCGTTCCATCGGGATTCTTTCTATATGTTCGTTTTCTTTTCGGATATCTTCTCACTACAGTTTCACCACTTCCGTCCATATCTTGATTTTCTGAAACTAGCAAAAATTCAAACTGATCAAAACGGAAAAAGTTTAAAAAATAGGAAGGCCTCATTAAAATTGTATGAAACTTTCGTTACTATTTTACAACATCATGCTCTAGAATTTAAATTTGAAATTAAATATATCTCAAAATCTCTCAAACCAGAAACTCTCGAAAACTACTGTTCACAATGATTTTTATTTTTGTAAAACGAAACTTTTCAATTTTTTAAATAATTTCATTTTACTTTTCAGCATTAGTAATTGCATAATCTAAACATCATATGTGAAACTTTTTATAAACAGTAAAGTTTTCATGAACTTAATTGATGTCAGGTAATAAAAGATTGAACCACTAAAATTTCACAAACCTCCTTCTTCTTCGTTTATCAATGTTCTCGTTCCATCTGGGTTTTTTCGATATGTTCGTGTCTTTCCCGGAATTATTCTCGTTACTGTGTCAGCACTTCCCTCTTGGTTTTCTGAAACTAATAAAATAATAATGTATGTGCTTGTTTTATGTATTTTCAAACATGTTCCAGAGTATTCCAGAGTTTCAGTTTAAATTCGGAGAATAAAACGAGATGTTATATTTAAATTCTTTCAGGCCAACAGTTGCCAAAATCACATACACAAAATGTTCTATAAACTCATTGAAACAGTAAAGTTTTTATAGAATTAAATCTAACCAAGATCTAATAATGATGTTCTAACCATTATAAAAATAAAATTTCACAAACCTCCTTCATTTTCGTTGATCAATGTCCTCGTTCCATCGGGATTCTTTCTATATGTTCGTTTTCTTCTCGGATATCTTCTTACTTCTGTTTCACCGCTTCCTTCTGTCTCTCGATCTTCTGAAATTAATACATACAGTACCGTGCAAAAAGATACGAATACTTCGTTTTTACGGCACAACTTTTTTGTAAGATGTCCAATCGACCTGAAATTTTTGTCAGATATGTCTGGCAGGATCAAAAAACTAAAAAAAAAAATTTGGAGACGCCAGAAATCTCGAAAAAATTGTTATTCTGATTTTAGCGGTTTCCGGGAAAATACGAAAATATCGATATTGACTTTACCGGTCCATAATCACTCGGAATGTGGTCGGATATGAATGCTTAGATGTCGATTCGGTGTAATAAGTCTATAAAAAGTAATTCCCGTCATGATTTGAGAAAATAATTTTTTGACTGGGGTTATATCCGGTAATGTTCCTTGAGGGTTCCAATTTTGGGGATCATGGGCGAATTGAACTCATCGAAGTATCGAAAGTAGTTTTCTATGTTGTGAATCAATTTTAAAGAACGTTAAAAGTATTTTGGGACAAATTCTAGGTTATTTTGAGCATCTCCGCTTGAAATGAATCGAGTTTTCAAGTGTTTTTGATGTGGTTCTAGCTGGCTATACATGATTTTCAGCCAAAAAATGATGGGATCAAGCATCAAAATGATGTCTATTCATATTTTTTGCTTTTTCTGATGTGTTGGAAAGCTGATTCAAAAGATACGGCTATGAAGCGAACGACCTCTTCAGAGTGACAAAGCAATGAAGTTCGATAATCGAGTTGAGAAAAACTAAAAACGTTCTGAAAGATATGAATACAAGTCTGAAGTGACTAAAACGTGTCGGTATAGTTTTCAGAATTTGCAGAACACGTTTTGAAACATTTCCAGACATCAGAACAAAATTAATCGGAGGAATTTACAATTTTCAGGCTTCAAATATGGTTTACCACACTTTTAGATTGTTTTATCTAACTTCAATGCTCTATCACTCTGAAGAGGTCGTTCGCTTCATAGCCGTATTTTTTGAATCAGCTTTCCAACACATCAGAAAAAGCAAAAAATATGAATAGACATCATTTTGATGCTTGATCCCATCATTTTTTGGCTGAAAATCATGTATAGCCAGCTAGAACCACATCAAAAACACTTGAAAACTCGATTCATTTCAAGCGGAGATGCTTAAAATAACCTAGAATTTGTCCCAAAATACTTTTAACGTTCTTTAAAATTGATTCACAACATAGAAAACTACTTTCGATACTTCGATGAGTTCAATTCGCCCATGATTCCCAAAATTGGAACCCTCAAGGAACATTACCGGATATAACCCCAGTCAAAAAATTATTTTCTCAAATCATGACGGGAATTACTTTTTATAGACTTATTACACCGAATCGACATCTAAGCATTCATATCCGACCACATTCCGAGTGATTATGGACCGGTAAGGTCAATATCGATATTTTCGTAATTTCCCGGAAACCGCTAAAATCAGAATAACAATTTTTTCGAGATGTCTGGCGTCTCCAAATTTTTTTTTCAGTTTTTTGATCCTGCCAGACATATCTGACAAAAATTTCAGGTCGATTGGACATCTTACAAAAAAGTTGTGCCGTAAAAACGAAGTGTTCGTATCTTTTTGCACGGTTTTGTACTGCTATATTCTCAAACTCTCAAAACCATTCGCAATCATAACCAATAGTTCCCAATTTTAAGCTACCCATTGGAACGGTATAATTTCAATGAAATATAGTTGAAGAAATTTTTAATTGTAAAGATGAAACAAATTTTACGCATCGTGGGTTTGTTAAAATCAGACTCATCACAAGATCTAACAAACGAGGACTTCTTAAAGATAATATTCCCTTGAATGTATTCTTTTTTGGCTTCAAAATTTTTCTCAATGACTAGAATGGTTTTATATGAATTTAAAGTTTGATCATAGAAGTTTCACCAGTGAAAAATTAAAAGTTCACGAACCTCCTTCTTCTTCATTGATCAATGTTCTTGTTCCATCCGGGTTTTTTCTATATGTTCGTTTCTTTCCCGGAATTATTCTCGTGACTGTTTCAACACTTTCGTCCTCTTGATCTTCTGAAATCGTCATATTGCGTATATCTTTTTGGTTTGCGGATTTTTTTTTTTTGCTTAAAAAAAACAGAACAAAAATTCAACTTGCATAGAGAAAAACCCGTTATTTAATTTTGAATCTCTCAATTGCAAACTTGGTTCAACCATTCATATATTATTCGATAATATCAACTAGGTTTTCTGAAACAGGTAATTTTTGTTTGTTGAAAGTCCAGGCAACTCTTTGTTCTCATATGATTATAAAAAAACGAATACGGAAATGTGATTTTATTTCATTTATCATTGAAACAGTGCATGTTTGTATATTTTTTGAAAGAAAGATCATAAGTTTAGAAAGTTTGAGAAAAAAAAACTTTTTTTTTCAAAATTAACTAACCTTCTTCATTGACACCAGAGTCTTTTCTCTTTCCTCCAACCGATATACCCTTTGTATTCTCCTTCACTTTATACACCTCATTCTCATTCTCCACTGGAATATCCTTTGGCAACAAGTGCTTCTTATTCTCATGAACCGTCTGTTTGTCTCCTTCTCCATTTCTCGAATCATCTCTTCGAACCAAATGTTTCTTTCCATCAGCTCCAATGCGGACAACACTCTGATCATCATCACCATCCAATACTTCTTCACGCACCAACTCTCTCTTTCCATCTTTATTTTTTCGATACACTTTTCTGCTCACAATATATTCATCACTATCCTGTTCTTCCTCTTCTTGCTCTTGCTCTTGTTCTGGGTCCGGTTTTCGATGTTTTCTCATTCTTCTCAACGGAACTTGTCCAGATTTCTTAACCCTTTTCAATAGTTTCACAATCTCTTCCCATTCTTCCTCTTCAATCTCTTGCTCTTCGACCAACTTCTTCTCATCATTTTTATTCTTTCCGAGTTGATATCTCTTTTTCTTTCTTCCTATTATAATTTCCTCATATTCCTCCTCAGTCCATTCGGTTTCAATTCGCTCGATGAGTCTCTTTTTCCCGTCTTCTTCTATTACATACACATTCATCAATCGTGGTTTTCTTCTTGGATGTCGCGGTTTCTCATCATCATCATCTCTAGCATTTTTAACAACATAGAACCCACCATCTTGCGGCTTCTTCGGACTTTTCTCAACTTCTTCTGGGATATTTCTTCTTGGTGTCTCATCATCATCATCATCATCATCATCATCTCTCTTCTTGATCTGGACCCTTCTGATATTCTCCTCAACAGTTTCACTATCTCTTGTCCGAACAGTCATATTCTGTGAGACATCGACATCTTCTCCAGAGCTGCTTGTTTCTTTGTCTTCCGAACGTGGTTTTGTTTTTCTTGTTTTTCTCGTTGCCTCGGATTGTTCTGAAGAATCAACAATTTCCACAGCCTTGCTCTCCTCTCCAACGATATTCTCATCCCCATCACTAATCTCCACAATTTCTTCAGCTCGTTGTACTCTTGTCACATTATTTTCCTTCACAATTTTCAATGCGACATCATTTCCATTTTCATCGACCTCATATAGAACCTTTCTAATTGGTACCTCACCTCTCGGATTGGCCGACTTTCGTGTGAACATGTCCTTATCCTCCGATGTCCATCGATTCACAATTTTCCTCCGATTTTTTTGAACCAAAATCTTCTTCACTTCCTCTGTACCCGGATATCTCACACGTCTATACTTTCTTTGGAAATCAGAGGGAACCTCTTCTTCAATTGGTTCATACACAGGTTTTTTGAATTTCATCGGATAAACTGTGAGTAGAATATATCCTTCATATCGAGTCTCCTCTGGTATATATCCCTCATCAATCTTCTCAATGATATGTCCTTCATCTCTCGGAATATATCTCTTTCTGAATACTCGTTTTCCCGGTCGATGTTTGACTACTTTTCTGGTATATGGTTCATCAATATAATCATAATAATACTCGATAACTGGTGCTACAGTAGTTGTTGTTGTTGTTGGTTTTTGTCTTCTTACTCGAACCTTTCTAGTCTTTGGAATTTCCAATGTTTTGAAATCATCGTCTTCTTCTTCCTCTGAATCAACTGGCAATTCATGATATCTCTTCTTGTGTGCCAATCTGATTCTTCTCAATACTTTTCCTCCTTCTTGTGTGACTTTCCGAATTTTGAAGATTTCAGTTGGTTCCTGGACAATAACATCAGGTTTCCCTTCGCGATGTTTTCGAACATGTCGAACTGAGATTTGTGATAATTCTTCTCCATCAGTTCCATTGTTTCGAACTCGAATGATTCTTTCACCTTCATCTTCGTCGTCTGGGATTTCTGATGGATTTAAGACACGATTGGCTTTGACAACGATTTTTTCTGGTGGAGGGCAACTTCGGAGTTGGTCGAGCTGGAAATGTGAAAATTATTTTTTTTTTTTTTTTGGAATAATCTGCGATGATTTTTTTCATCTCAATTACCAATAAATGTTCTGAAGGAATACTCAAAAGTTGTGAACCTTGATAAGATTTCTCTTATTTCATAAGAGCATTATTATGATTGAAAATACTAAATTTATGTGAAGAACGGTTTCTTGGTTCCTCATAGATAAGTTCAAATTTTAAATTTGCGCGCCATAGATTGAGATTAGCGAATATATGAAAAATTAACGCGATCTCATTCTAATTTTATAGACCTTGAGAATCAGATCAATTAAATTCAAAAAAAATAGAATGTTTCCATATATCCTAGTTATTCGATATTTCGAGTTCTTCCTTTTTTAGCAAGGTCAAATATGAAACCGAAATTTTACTTTTTTCCCTTCTGGTTTCTCTATTTCTCTTCATTTCCCAGGTTCTTACCTCTTCTTTGTTCAATAATCTTCTATCCATACCACATGTCAATTTCCGTTTATGAGTCAATGTTATATTCCGTCTGTGAGTCTCCACACAATATCTCACATATATATCATATTCTTCTTTGCTCAAACTTTGATAATCAATATCCTCACATGAATTTGGTCGTCTTCCATCGAAACATTCATTCAAATATCTGGCATACTGAAAAAACCACATTCCTATCTTTCTATAATATCAACTATTCTCCCCCTTTTCTCTTACTTCTTTTCTTGTCATCGAATCAACATCTCGATCATAACATGTTCGAATCTTTGGCTTTTTGTTGACTTCAAGTGTTTGGTTACCTATTATTACATTGTTTGTAACATTCCAACAATCTTTTTTGAACACTTTGATTTCTCGAGGTGTCATTGTTTCGAAGTTTCGATCAAAGCATTTAACACCACATTCAGATTGATAAACTGGGATAATTTCTTGAGGAATTGTGGAAACATCGAGTTCATCACAGAGGGTTGGTTTTTGAGGAGTTTCGCAGAGGGCTTCGTATTTCTTGGCCTGTAAAAAAGAAAATTTTGAGTCGGAAAAAAAGCACTTCGTAAGTTACTTTTGAAACAGATTTTTGGGTTACTAAAATTACAGCCATCTTGTTATCGATATGTAAACAATAGTTTACTACTCTTTCTACTAACTTTACTCATGACTCTGCACTTTGTATTCATAATTTGCAACAATTTCAGATTCAAAAAAAAAACGATTGAATTTTTTCAAAACTATTATTACTGTTTCCATTTTGCGATTTATCGAAACTCTTGAATTCCTAATTGTTTCATTGAATTCTATTTGTTTGAAATTTGTTTTTTATCACAAAAATACCTTCGAAAAACAGTGATTGTAATGAAAATAACATACACTAGTAAAGTAAAACATAGATTTGGGGACTATATATTATACAACATAAAGGTAAAAAATATGGGGATAGATATTTTTAAAAAAATTCTTGAAGCATGTTCAGGAGCCTGTTTCATTGGCCTGTTCATCAAAAATAACCCCGTTTTTTTCACAAATATTAGGAAAAAAAGGTGTGGTCAATCTTTTAGGATAGGTTAGAAAAGTTAAAAATAATCACTTTGAGTTTCAACATTTTCAAAAGAAAACAGGGTTGTAAAAAATTGTTGTACCCTGAAAAAATTTGTTTTTTTTTAAGAAAAGAGAATTGAATTTTTTCATTTGTGTTTTTTATTAAAATTTTTACAAACAAAGCCTGAAGCTTCCTAAATTTGCCTTGAAAAATAATTGGAATCGAAAAAAAATGTACTGTTTCACACCTTCTGTTTATACTTAAACTAGTACACCTTTTGGGATTCCTTTTTATAAATTGTGTAGTTTCCTTGTTTCAGTCCAGTTTTAAAATAATTAATTCTAGATTTTTCAATGAAAATTCCACTACGGAAACCAACAAATAATAAACTTTACTCACCATTTTCGGGTTCAATCTCTCCTTGTTTCGACTACACAATTTCGGAGTTTTCTCTCTTGTGTTTTTCGTAACCGGTCTGAATGAGCACAACTTATCATACAATTCCAATTCCGAACTTCCAAGTGATTTCCTATCAATATTCTCACAAGTCTTCTTCTCCTTTCCACATTCTCTCTTGTAAATATCAAGCATATCCGGTTTGACAGCACTCTCTTCCATTTTACATGACAATTTATAGTTCTGAGTCAACTCGATTGTTGTCGGTTCTGTTTCAACACAATCATCAACATATTTCTCGAATTCGGTTTCTGATAATTTTGTATAATCGGTTTCTTCACATGAGAGTCTTGGTTTTCTACTCGAGAAACAGTTCTTCTTATATTCCTTGAATTGCTTGTCTGTCATCTCATCGATATCGACACCATAGCATGTTTTGCTTTTTTGTGGGATTTTTTCCACATGAATCGTCTCGTTCGTTTGAACTACACCATTATCGACACCAAGACAATGCTTTGACATTAAATTCATATCAATTGGAACATCGAGTGTCACTTGATGATAAAGACATTCCGGATATTCCACACATTTCTCGTTGTATAATTTGAGCTGGAACAATTTAATAGTTGAAAAAATTCAGGTCAGATAAAAGTACCTGAGATTCAGTCAAATCATCTGTATCAACACTTTCACAAGATATGCATTCATCATCTGAGGCTCTTCCGAAGTTGACACATCTATCCACACATTGATCGACGAATCTCTTTCTTTCTTCAATCGATAAAGTATTGATATCAGTATCACATGTGACATTGTATGCCTTTGGATATGAAACAGAGGACAAACACTCGGCGCTGATCAATTTTTTCTGAAAACGAGAATAGTGATTGTTCAAAAAAGCTGTTCTTGTTTATTTTTTTCAAAGTTTTTAAAGCAGTAAACAAAATTATAATTCCTTTCGAATTCCAGATCAAAAAAGGGTTTCAATGTAAAAATCTCTTTCAGTGGCAGGAAACTAATTTCAGATTCAAAACATTTTTTTAACCTTTGAAAATTATTTCATTTCGATGATACTTCTTTTACATCGTTCAAGAGAAAAATTGCTCAACAAGCTCTGAAAATGATTCGACCTGTTTCTAAAACGGAACAAATCAAATACATAGTATCAAACCGTATTATTTTTCGAAACAGTTTAGAACCATGAGAATTCTCTCGATGTTGAAAAAAAAACGAAGCCTCGTGGATTATAGGATGTATTACTGACCGCAATTTGGCTCATTTCTTTCATTGAAACAGACATTTTTGATGAATAGATTCATTTTGTTGAAAAATTGAAATTTTGTTTAATTTTTTTGTTTTTTCATGAATTTTCAACTATTTGAATCCGAATTTTTTTTACACCACAGTACAAATTCATATTTTTAACATGAGAGTTCTCATTCTATTATATTTCCATGTATAACAATTTTCGAACAGCAAATTTTAGAGACTCACCGTTCTAGAATTCAGTTGACTATTTGGGGTCTTGCAATCAACACAATATTTGACATATCTTCGAAGATCTCTGTTATTCAATTTGCTAACATCAACATTATCGCAATCAATTGTAATTGGATTTCTTGGTTGTGGCTTGATGACACAAATTGATCTTGATTTGAAGAGATTCGCATTTTTTCGACAATCGACTTCTTTTGTATCACATATTTCTTTGTATTGAATTCGCTGGAAAATGAGACGAAGTTACAAACAATTTAAAAACAACAGTGATTTTTTTGTATCCGTCGTATATGGTGATTTTTTAAATCGTATTTTTTCCTTTGAGAATTAAAAAAATTTCATGGTTCAGAATGAAACTTTGAAAATTCATTTGTGACTACTTGAAAATTAAAAGAAACTTACTTGTTTTTTTGTGAGTTGTTCTGGTGTAACATCACCACAGTCGATTGGTGTCAGACAGTTTTGACGATATTCGCGGAACTGGAAAATGGAAACTATGTTAAGGTGTCTACCTTTTTTCATATGATCCAGACTGACAATGAGATAACAGAAAAATGCTTTTCATTCTTTTAAAATGAAATCAGAAAATTGCAAGAAGTTTGTAACAAATAAAAATGATTCTGCTGAAAACAGTCAGAAAATGAGACGCCAAAAATATTTACTGTTTAAAGTTCACATTTTCAAAGTAAAAATTCTGTTTTATTTCAAAAAATTGATTTTCATTTCGAGACAAATCTTTTTTTCGGCAGTGATCGATGTTGTTTAAAACATGAAGAAGAAACATTAAAAGTTCAAAATTCAAGTAAGATGAATACTTTCAACTTGAACTTGGCGCTTTGAACTTCTTCATAATAGATTTTCTGACTTTTCCAGTGAAAATTCAAACACCTGAAACTCGGTATTCTTATAGGATGCCTATTTAATGCTGGATCCATGAAATACTGAAATACAAAAAATTCCTTAGGTCAATTTTTCAATAATATAAAAGTTTTGAAAAATATCTTGAAAAAAGTACTGTTTCAGATTTCATATAAATTTTTAGTGATTTATTGTGTTTTTTTTTTATTATGTAACGAATAGACGCAACATCTTTGTTTCAATCTGCTATTTAACGATTGTAACATAACTTTTCATAACAACTCTCAGTGATTTGAAAAAATCAATCAACTACGAAAGTATAAACAAAATAAATGTCAGAAAATAATCGAGATTATCTCAAGAAAAAACAGCAAAGATTGGTTTTTTGCAGACTTAAAGAATATTACTGTTTCAAGAGACTAATACGAGTTTATACTTTCACTATCAACCAATTTCAACTATCGAATCATGTAATATTTTAATATAGCTTATTTACTCCTATAGCGTTTTTAAATCAAAACCAACCTGTCTCTGTGTCAATCGGCTCAAATCAATATTCTCATCATTTTCACATTCATCCACATAAATCTCTCTATCTTTCGGTTTATCCGGATTCGGAATCAAACATTCATTCTCATACCGAACATATTCTGCCAAACTCATCTCATCGACTCTTTCTCGTTTATCCACACATTTTTCGGTCAATCTCAAATCAGTTCCAGGAAGAACACAATTATCGCGGAACTTTCTCTTTCCATTCACATTCATTGCGGATACATCACGTGTACATTTTTGAGCCAAACATTTCAAATATTGCGGAGCAAGTTCAGAGTTCAAACTGTTTCTAATATCCTTCATTTTCGTACAATTTGTTGTGTCTGTTTCTGGCCAGCTCTCAGTTTTGTTAACGAATGGGGTTGTCTCAATTGGAGATGGTGTTGTAGATTTTCGACCACATCGCTTCTCAATAGCTCTTCTCTGAAAAAAAAACAAGATTTTACGTATTTTTTTGTTGCTTTGGTTTTTCTCACCTTTTTTGGTGGTAAACTCGACAAATCTACATCATCACAACTAGTTCTTGCCTTTGTCTCAAAACATTCGCTATTATAAAAATCTTCTTCTTCCTCTGACATATTTTCGACATCAATATCTTCACAACTCAATCCGATCTCTGAATTCAATTGTTTATCATCAGTTCTTTCAACTTTTAACTTACTAGGCATTTTTGGTTCAGTCAATGTTTGCAATCTTCTCAACACCTTCTGTCGATTAACATTATTGAAAGAATCTCGACATTCTTCATAATATTTCAATAATCGATGTTTATTGAGTTTGTAGATGTCTTTATCGCATTCGGGACAAATTGGAAGATCACTTTGAAGAGTTTGATCCGGTGATCCAAAATCAAAATCGGGCATTGAAGCACCATCGAGAGAAATATCGACAGGTCTGTTGACTTCGTCAGCAGAGAGAAGGGCACTTGGTCGACGCCTGAAAATTGATTTGTGGAGTTTCAATATGAAATACCTAAGGAATGCACAAACAAGTAATGTTTTCTGTTCGACTATTGACTTTAAAAAAATGAAACAGTAAAAATAAACAAGACGACTTTTTAGACACTATAAATTATTTTTGGAAAAAATTAGACTTTAATGATTTTGCCCAACACGTAAAACTTTTGAAACAGATTTTTTCTTGAATCAGAAAATAATCACATTCTGTTTGTAATCAATTGTTTTTCAACAACTCTTATTTAAAAAAAATGCAAAAAACTTTGGAGCTGAAATTCACGTATTCGGGTTTACGCCTGGCAAGAAATAAGTACGTAATGTTGACCAGAGTTTTTTCCCCGTTCTATTGATTTCAAGTTTTCAGAAGAACCTTCAAGCAAGGTTCTCGACGTAGAGCTCAAAAAATTCAGAAGCGGGATGTTTATCAGAATTAAAAACTATTTTTAATGATATCAGGAACAAAATATAGGAATAAAATGTTAAAAAACTTTGTAAGTGTTGGACGGTTAGATTTCGATTTCTCACTAATTTTGGAATCGAAACGTATCAGGTTTCATTGATAAAAGATTGACTTTTTGGTTCAGTTAGTTGATATTTGTCTTCCCAAGTCACGAAAACCAAAATAAATCTATCAACAAATATCTATCGGTGGTCACAAAATTTTTCAACAATGATATTCTCTTGGAACGTAATATTCACTGTTTCGGGGCTCAATGAAGATTTTGAGGAACAACCATAAATAATCTTTGTTATTTCTCTATTCTCTTTCTAGATTCCATCAATTTTCCCATCAAAACTCACGGAGCATTTGGATGATTTGGTCTTCCATCGAAATCCTTCGAACTATGATCAAATCCTGGATCTCGATTCAAATCATTCAAATTTTGCGCACTTTTTCTCTGATATTTTCGATATGGCATATCTGTTGTTTCGTCTCCATGATTTCGATCTCTGATATATTTTGTTTGATTTAAATCAACAATATAACCGGGTTCATTTCTATCAGGTCTCCCCGATTTTCGATCGAATATTCCACGTTGTCTACATTTTGGAGGTCCTCTTTCAATTCCTGGATCTTCATCATCGACTAACTGACATTTCCAAGATAGTTTTGCGGATATTTGAGGAACTGTCAAATAAATGGACAATACTACACAGAGTAGTACGCCCTTCATTTGAGTTGTTGGCTGGAAAACAGATAAATTTTGAGACAATCAAAAACTGAGTGAAGAGGTTCATATAAGAACTACAAGAAAACTGAAAAATATTGCATAAATCTGAAATATTTGAGTTTTTCGTATAGAAAATGTGAATGATATCCGAAAAACATACGGAATCAACAACAACAAAATCATATCATGTAACTTTTTATTTCTTGATTTTAGAATTCTGGAAAGACATTTTTCATGTAGGAAAACTCAAAATCGAAGGAAGCGATTTTAAACACAGTTGGTGATTCAGGAAAGAAATTTATATGAAGCCGGAAGTGCTTTCACAGAATTAGTGCTGAAACAGTTCTAATTCTCTTTTTTCATTAATGACTGAAACCGTAAACTTTTATGTAAAGGTAAGAGAAATGCAAATACAAGAGATTGGAAGAATTCACATTTTATGTTTGTAATTTTCAAAAATTTCATACAAAAGGAAAACTTCCGGAGTCAAAATTATAGTATATAATTTATTTTCGGTTTAATGAAACATTTGCCAAGGTTTTATCTTCTATTCGGATTCTAAGGGTCGAATGAGCCCATAGAACCGTTTCCCTGCCTGTAAAACCTTCTGCTTCTTGAAAATTTTGAAACTAAAATATTGAACTACAATCAAACCCTGAGCTACTGTAGGTGATAAACTTTGAAAAGAAAAACACGTTTTCTGAAACGATAAAAATGCCAGAAAACTTCAGTACAACGTTGATGTCAAAAATACAATAGATATCGTTGACAACACACCTAGCAACGCTTGAAAGCATATCCTGCATTGTTGATACATTTGTTGATATAAGAAAAAAATCGTCTCTGTTCTGAAAACTGAAACTACAGTAACCAGTGGTAGAGTGGTAGAACTTGAAATTGAACGATGACGTTTAAGCAGGATCAGATTCTCTGCTCCAAGATATTTTACAATTTTTAGAAATAGTAAACTTTTTTTGAGAAACAAGAGCAAGTTTCAGATGAAAAGCTTATTACAATTCTGTAACAAAAATCAAAAATACAGTAACCCTCCCCAGCGAAACTACCACAAAAACAAAAGAAATGACACATATTCTGTTGCTCGGCGCTTTATTTATTATCAATTTGATTCCTAATTTCTTCTCATACACACATTTTAAAATCATGAGAACCGCGTCTAATCGAATTATGAATTACTGTAGGAGTGAGAAACAAGCATGAATAATAGACATTTATTTCGAAATTGGAAAAAAAGAACAACCCAGTACAATAAATAAAATATTTGCAGACTAGACAAAACGCTTTTGGCTAGAGGTACCCTAAAAAATCACAGCGGAAAAAGATAAATAGAAAATGAATATTTACAGCAAAGTATTTCAGGCAAAATGGAAAATTAATTGAAGTCATGAAGATTGGCGATTGCACGAGTTGCGGCGATGACTACATTCTGATCCTCACCGTCTTTGAGGAGTCCGACTAGACCTGGAAAATTTAACTGCGACTCTACTCATTTTTGAAATATGATTATAATTTCATTCTATTAGAAATTCTTTAATTTAGAATTATTGTTCGTTCGAAAGTTTTCAAAATTCACAGTTTCAAATTAATTATTTGAAAAAACTTGTCAAAGTTGGACAATGAATTTTTTCCTGATTTTGTTGAAAGTTGGTTAAATATGAGATTTACATTGGCGAACTAAGATAAACTTCCTCCAAACGAACCTGTGAAAATCAAATCCTTGCTAATCGTAGCTCTCAATTGCGCGCTAAGTCCATCTAACAAACATCCGGTCAGCAGTGCGGCATTGCATCGTATCCGACTACTCGAACTCTTGAAATAATTCGAAGTCGCTAATGCATACTGGTTAACTCGATCCGGGAATGAGTCACTCTGCAATTGAAGAATCATACACCTCATCGTCAACTCAGAAAATTCTCACCATTATCATGGAAATCTCTTTAATAAATTGATTATAACTATTAGGTTGTTTACCATTCGGCAATTCTCTTTCAATCAAAATCGAAGCATTCGAAGACGTCAAAAGTTGATGTAGTCGATATATCGATAGAGCACATTTAACCCGAACTTCTTCAAAATCATCATTCAAATGCAATAAAAGTGTAATGATATTTGTATGTAAATGCGATCGGAATTCATCACTATTCTCGCCAACTCGCGCACCGATTTCTCCGAATAAATTAAAAGCAGCAGCTCGAAGCGTTTGCGAATCTTTCTCGAAGCATGGTCGAACTTTCAGAAGAACCAAAGGAAGAATGGATCGAAGTTGTGCATCATTCGTCAATTCCACCAATTTGTTTAACGCAACAATGGATTCGATTGCTACAGTATCCTTGCGATCTCCATGATCATCAAGACCACTCATCGCCGCTTCAACAGCCATATGCACGAATCGTTGAATCACATCCGGCGATGAACTTTCCGACAGATCACCAAGTCCTTTCACACATAACTGAATAAGAATAGAATTAAGGTGAGATTGAAAAAGGCGGAGCTTACCTTTCTTATCCGAAGACTTGGATCTGTCAAAGAATCTTCCATCCTTCGAATGCATTTTATTAATAATTGTTCATTCATCTCACCATTTTCATTGGTAGTTCTAAAAACATTATTTACCATTGTGTTAAAAATATTTTTTATCGGTCATTCTACTTATTTGTGAGTGACTGGATACAGCTTCAGTTGTAGTTTCCAGTTTTCGAGAAAGAGTTTCACAACTTCTCTTTCAAAAAGTTTACAGTTTCAAAATTCTTTTATAATATTCTTATAGGACTATCTCAATGTTATCAACGACGCTATTGACAAACTAACCGTTTAATAAGTGATGCTGACACAATAACAGCAGCCAATCTTCTTGGTTCACTCTCACTCGTCGCGTATTCTTCAACAACTCGCGCCAACGATGGAATCCAACCAGATCGTTGTTCAGTGATAGATCGGATTAAAACACTTATCTACAGAATACATTTTCAGATTATTCTTTCTCACCCAAACAACTTACAGCCTGTATAAACATTTCCTTATCTAAACAATCAGACCAAGCTCGAGCTTGATTCATATCCTCGATAATAGTCATACTCCTCGTTCGATTTAACAAATTTTTCAACGTCGCAACAGCGATTCCAGCTGGTTTTTCAGCGGATCTTCTCAATTCGGGAGTTATTATTAGTGGTGTCTTAGCTCCTTCTTTTTGCATAACAGGAAACTGTGAATCGGATACCGAGCAAATATAATGAATAAGGAATGTGAGAATCATAGCGAGTCGTTCCATGAGTGCAGATTCAGGTTCACCATTTTTAATAACTTCAGCAATTGCGGCAACATAAACACATGGTTCAACGTTGACAACTTTTGCAGATGTTCCTCCTCCAGAATCGACAATTTCAAAAGGTTCATCCAAACTGGATCCAAGGAGTTCAATCAAGTAATCAAGAACACCTCCAAAAAGCAGTTTATCGCGAGAAATACATTCCCATGCATCCGAAATATTTCTAAAAATGAATGCAATGAAAACCATGATGAATTAACTCTCGAACTCACTCTGAATACGGCAAAGGTTGCTTCAACATAACATCACAAACAGCCTGTTGTTGATGTGCGGCAAATGCAACCAATGCCGACAAAACATCGGTATACGTCTGAACACAATTCTGAACTTCAGCGAGTTTCCCGACAAGAGTTGTCACAAGAATCTCAGCTTCATTGATGAGTGTTGCTCCGCGAGAAGTCATTGCATATGTTAAAAGTTGTGCGGCAGCGGAGCTGACTTGACTTTGTCGATCAGTTAACATATCAAAAATGGCGGTCAGATAGATTTGCATTTGCGATTGAGGGAGACGTTGCTCAATTATTTGAGCAATTCCTTTGATGGCTAGCTTCGCAGTTTGTCCGTCAAGTTTGCCCTCTCCAGTTGTCAGATATTTCTCAACAAACTCGGCGTACGAAAACAGACTTTGATCCACATCCCGACCATGCCCCTGTAAAAAAAATATTTCAGTATTTGATGACAATTACAAAGAAAAAAACAAATAAAAAATGTTATAAGTACAAAACGCAGGAGTGTATATAAATTTTAATCCTTTGGAAACGTAAACAATGCGAATTTCTTTTAAAATTATCAGAAACATTGAAAAAATTCTTACCTTATGCATATAGGCCAATCTCAAAGCCCAATGAATCGCCGACAAGGCCTGCAATCTGACATGAGCCAACGAATCCACCAATCTTGGCGCTAATCGTCCCAACAAAGAACTCAACGGCTCAAAATCCGACGCATGACCAAGCGAAATATCTTCAGCACATTCATAATAAACTCGTAGAATCAGAACGGTCGAATCGACAGCTCGCAAACGTTCATGATCCGCATTTTTGCCATAGAATGGTTGAAGTATTTTGAGAAGAACCATAACAGTTTGAGTTGTCGGTGTCATCCGGACAATTTGCTCAAGAGCTAGACCGTATTGGTGTACTGTAGCATCCATGATTGTGGCTGATTCATCATCGTCGATCTGAAACTTGATAATTTGACTAGAAGATAGAGAAGCGGAAGGAGCTTTTGTTATTTAAAATTAGTCCGGGTAAGATTTTTTGTTATTCAAAAATTGTTCCCATGAAGAGTGACTGTTTCAAAACTTGACTCTGCTATTTCCCATCAAAATGCAAACTCCCAAAACAAATTAGTACCCATCAGTCAACGCAAAATAAGAACTATGAACCAAACCTTGACTCCTCGGAATCTTTGATGAATCGGTGTTCCATTTGGTCCTTCAGAGACACTAGAAGTTGGCATATATCCAATCGAAGATCCCGAAACACTTCCAATGGTTGATAAAACCGAAGACGACGCATAGTCAAAAATATCGTATGCGAGCTAGAAAAAAATAGGACGAGTTAGAAAATCAGGAAAAAATGAGGGCTAAAAAAACAAGGTTAGCGAACATATTGTAATAGAAAAACAAAGAAGGTTAGGTTCCGGAAGGGTTTAGTGGTTAACAAAAAATAATATACCGTTTTGAGTCCTGATTTTTCTCGGTGCATTGGCAATACGTGTTTTGTCAGATTTTGTCCAAGATCATCGATATCATTGACAGATAATGCAGGTTCTAACTGTCTGAAAATAACATACAATAGTTTTATATTTTCGAAAATTCAACTTACACCAAAGCAGCCGTCGCTTTCGCAGCCAAAAGTCTCAACGAACTGGTCAACATTTCCGGTGTTTCCCCAGTCAAATAATCCTTGACATATGCCAACAACTCATTCCTCGCCTCAAACTTCCATTCCGTCCCAATTCTATTCGGATGTATCGCGCAGGCTATTAATCTCATAGTTTCGAGCATCGATTCTCTGACTACTGTCTCTTGTTTGCTATTCGCAAAATAATTGCGCAAGAAAATGATGATTGTATTCTGAAGTCGTTGTGTGACTGTATCGATTCCACACGCCATCACAACATATCCATAGCAGAGCATCAAAGTGGAACGAAGCATAACCATTTCAGTGTCAGGGTATTGTCGCATTGGCATTGTATCTTTGATGAATCCAAATAATCCGGTACTTTTTTTCGCGTGCTCCCATTTGCTAACGTTTTCGAGTTCAACAAGTACCTAAAAAATTGCTGATGTAATTTCAATATTTCAGAACAAAGGAGTTCGAGCGAAGTTTTTTTTTTCTATTCACAAGCTTCTGCACTATTTTCTCGGAAGATATTTTCAAACTCACTAAATCAATGTGATTAGTTGCAATTGCTCCAATCCCTCTGGCACATCCTTGCCTTTCGGTCGGATTCGAATGTGTTGTATTTTTGAACATCAACATAAAATGATCCGTTACAAATTGTTTGGCGGTAATTTTCGACAATGTGACACCAATACATCTCAAAAGGAATGATTTCTCATCGCTCATCTCTTTGTACATGTCCAATTGTTTTCCCATCGCCGCCGCGATTTCTTGTCTCCAATCCCCTTCGACAACACTCGAAATGCAAAGAGATAACCATTCGAGACACGCTTCATGCCATCTTGCAATTTTTCTTCCTCTTAATTCTGATGGAGCAGTCTCGCCACTAGGACTGGTTACGGCTGTATTCGAGACTTCTGAAAGAAAACATTATTGATTTGTGTTTCTGAACTGAGATGTGCTGAACGCGAGTAGTTCTATGTTTTTGTTCATAAACATCTCGAGGCAAAGTTCAATTTCACTTAGAAATTTGTGAAAACGTACCATCTAACAACGGTTCCAATTTTTCAGTCCATTTCATAGTCGCACCAACAAGACTCGGATGGAACCATGTCGCCAGTGTTTTGATGAGCCCTCCAGCTTCTCTGGCTCTTCGTGTAAGCAATCCATTCGATGGAGCATTGCTCAAGCATGTGAAAAGTCGTGCAAATACAGCATGTCTACCAGCTACTCGTTCATTATCAAATCCCGAATCGAATGCAATTTTCTTTCCTTCTTCAACTTCTCGATTCAATAATGTTCGAATGCATTTACAAATATCTCCAACAACCGGCGTATATCTTTCGAGACAAATAAATTCGAGCAAATACGGCCAAAGAAGTTTGTTGGCGCAAGTACAAGTCGATGCGATTGTATGAAGTGCTTGAGCACATTGTGTTCTCAGCTGGTTACTTCCCGCTACATCGAACTCGATCTTTCTTCCTTGAGTTTCTTGTTCAGTTGGTGCAACGAGATTCCTGACAAGAAATGCGATAACACAATCACCTCCTTCGGCATCAACATATGCATGATCAGCGAGAGCAACACACAATTGCACGGTAGCTCTTTTAACACGGATACTGGTCGTATTTTCGGCGGCGAGAAGTTTCTTGAGACCCATCATAAGAAGAGAACGTTTATCTTCCATGTGTTGACCTGAAAAACAAGAAATGATTAGAACTTCTCTCCGTTGTCTAAAAGTATACTTTATCGGTACCCGGAAGTTTTCAGTAGGGAAGCTCTTACATATGGGTAAAACGCACGAAAAACAGTACATTCAACTTTCATATCACCCTGAAGTTTTAGAAGATTTTTCACACATTTGAATTCGATTAACTTTTTTTAGTTAAAATTTACTGTTTTTGGTTTTTTCGATAAGTGATTCAATTTTGAAAATGATTAGTTTTCTTTTAAATAACTAACCTGAAGAATTGAGAAGATGTCTCAACAAATTGATCGCTCCCAATTTCTGATTATCCGCAACGTTTTGCATCTTGTGAAGGAGATAATAAACTATTCTATCAGCAAAGCGAGAGGCTGCAATATAAACTTATGGACCATTTTATTTTGAAGCTTTCCTACCTGCGACATGAAAGCATCTAAAAGCCTCTGAATGATTCTTGATCGCCTGAACACTCAACGTAACTGTAGTATCATCTGGATCAAGACAAGCATTTGGAAAAAGAGAATTCAAGATATCCTCAAGATAAGGTTCTAATGGACAGGTGTCATCTATACAAGCAGCTTCTAAAAATCGACAAATTCCTTGAGTAATCATATGTGATTCGTTATATGATTTTCGGTATAGAGGGAGAAGATTTGTAACAATCTTTTTGACATCTTCGATGAGTCGAGTTTGTCGAATCATAAGACATAGTTGACCAACACATTCGGCAGCTTCTCCACGAGTCTAAAAATCATATTTTATCATAAAGAAAAACTCTAATTATGAAAAAATATTACCTTGGGATCTTTACTGAAAATCCAATTGAATATGACATCATAAACTGCTTCAGTTTGATCAGCGTATGTTGACCTATTCGATACTTCTTGTGAGTGATCAGCAGCTGAATTTGGTCGAGAATCAGTTTCTTCGCATGCTTCAACAGGCCTTTCGGTTTCACATTCACGAACTGCTTCACAAAATGCACATATTGCTCGAGCCCACGCACATCTGAAAATAAAATTTTAAGAAAATTGATTCTGAATGGGAACTCACTTCAACGCATCAGTTTTGATATGTTGCAGAAGAGGAACAGTTCTCGATAAAATATCGGTCAAAAAAGGTACCAATCCGAACGCTAGAAAAATTTTTGTGAAAAGCTTATCATCGTTTGTTTTTTGACTCACGATTATGCTCTGCGATTGTGGCCATTGCTAAAACTATATATCTATGCGGACTAGTAGTTCTACCAGGTGGAAATTTGTCCAAAATTGCATCAATCACATTATTTTGAAACCGATGTGTTTTGGCTAAGCTGACCAGAATATCTTTGGACGCTTCTGCCCATTCCGTATCAGTTTCCTTGGCTTGATTCATTTCTTGAATCGCTAAATTAATAATCAGGTTAACCAATTGCTCATCAACATGTTTCATGACACTTGAATTATCCACGCAGCATGATATAGAATCTAATATAAAGGCACGTTTTAAACCGGGAAGCTGAAAAAAACATTCATATGAAGAGCGATAAAATTTCACTAAATTTACCTTGGGATTTTGTAGTAAGTATTGATGACATGCTGACAGTAGAATATCTGGTTTATGTTGCCCCAAGACTCTGAGTGAATCATTGACCTCGTTTCGAACAATCTCGGAATTATTATGAGTAGCCGTATCCAATAAATTTACTATCAAATCTAACAAATTTGACACAGTCGATGATAAAGTGGAAGACATTTCTTATTTATACATATATAGAATCTGGAAAAAAATTTTTAAAAAATGATTTTTTTTCTCGCGATAAAAATAAATGATAAGGAAAAATGGATTGCATTAATAAATGGGAAAAATTCGTGGCACAACTAGATCGATATATATTGAGAGAAAAAAAAATGAATGGGGCGTATTTATATAGAATTTGGAAATAAAACAAACATTTAATTGTGTTTACTAGAACTGATCATATGACGATTTTTGAAAAATATTTGAAAAAGGTCAGTATTTTATTGTGAATCACTGCTTTAGAATGACCATACCACACTGGAAATCTATTTCTAGGTTTTTTTTTTTGAAAAAAAATTAATTTTTTAATCGGAAAAAATATAAATTTGAATTCTGTGCCAACACAGAGCCGCACAAGGGAACACTATTTTTTCTACAGTAGCGTTCTCGAAATTTGTTTCGCAAAAAAAAAAACATTTTTCATTTTTTGTTTCGCGAAAAAAACAACAATTGTGTTCCACATGACATCAAGAAAGTTCAAATTGATCGAGAGCGAGAAGAAGGACATTTCGGTAAGTGTGGGACTCATCAAACTACCAATCTGAGATTAATTTTCGAGGAAAAATGTTTTTAATTGAAAAAAGGCAAATTTAAGATATATAGAAGATTTTTTATCTCTGAAAATCATCTTAAAATTTTTAAATTTGATTGAAAACATTATTGAGAAACCCCCGAAAATTCAAGTTAGTTTAACAGTATACATAAATAAAATTTTCCAAAAGACCAATCATTCAATTCTACCTATACCATCTTTTTACACCAAAAACCGGAAAATATATATAATATTCGGTTTCGCAAGACACGTCAATAATGCAAAGCGCGCCAACCTCCCAAAACATGACACACAGTGTGTTTGTGTGTGTGTGGTCGTGTTTTCTTCATTGTTTATTCCTTTTCTCTTCCAATTCGTACTCGTTTTCAGCTCATGTCTGCTTCATATGATGATATTCTCGAAAAAATCACAGCTCCAACATTAACAACTGAAAATTGGGATGGAATTCTTACGTTTTGTGACAAGGTATTGTGTTTTCCCTTTTTCATTCAAAAAATTGCGAAATATTCAGATAAACGCCGATATTGAAGGCGCTAAAACAGGACTTAAAGCCTTGCGAAAAAGATTGAATAATCGAGATCCTCATGTTGTTTTAATGGCGATTTCTGTGCTCGATTCATGCTGGTCCAACTGCGGAGATAAATTCCGCAAGGAAGTTTCTTCTTCACAGTTTATCAATGAATTGAAGGCTCTTTGTACAAATGTAAGTGTTTTTGTTAACGGAAAATCAAAAAATGCTGTATATTGATATACAATTCGTAATGAACGATAATGAAATCTATAACAGCTGTAAAGCAATGAATTCCATATGGTTTCTAGTAAAAATAATTTCTAGTTTTTTTTTAAAAATTCATTTTCAATTCGTTTTCAAAAACGTCTTCAAACTATTTCTAAAATCACTTTCTGTTTTTCACACGATCTAAAAATTATTAAAACGAAGTCCATAAATAACTTCAATTTTTGCAGAGTCAACGTCTAGTTGCCCAGAAAACCCGTTTGTCGGTTCAAAAATGGGTCGATAACGAATGTAAAAATGAGCCATCCTTATCGTTAATTGTCACACTTCACCGAACATTACTCGAAGACGGATATTCATTCACTGTTGACGATCCGAAGAAGAAAAGTGTCGACCCGAAATTGGCCAATAATCCCGATTATGTGAGCAAAATGTTCTAATTTTCAATTAAAATCTGTTTTTGTTTCAGGTGTCATCAGCCCAAGAGGAAGATGAGATTGCCAAAGCTATTGCGGCGAGTTTGGCGGATGCGGAAAAGCAAGAAAAGCTTAAAAAGACTACTTCGACACTCTATCCAAGTGCTACTAAATCGATAAGCCAAACGTCAAATGAGAGAAAAGTTCGGGCATTGTATGATTTTGAAGCCGCTGAAGGAAATGAATTGTCATTTGTAGCTGGAGATTTGATTATTGTCACGGATGAAAGGTAATTGAAATCATTTTTTATCGTTTGGTTATAAAAAAGTGTAATTTCTAGTAATCCTCATTGGTGGACTGGTCGAATTGGCACTCAACAAGGTCTTTTCCCGTCAAGTTTCGTCACGAGCGATCTAGATGTTTCGAAAACGAAACAAGCTTCTGATTCGGTTCGTGCTCCGGAGATTGAAGCACAAATCAATGAGGCGATTCTGGTGAAATGCGTGAATGTTTTGCATGAATGTGATCCAACCGGAGAACGACCAGATCCACCAGAGTTGGCACAATTGGAAGCGGCATCTTATGCTCAAGGACCTCTTATTGATGCTCAACTGGCCAGTATTGATAGACAAACGAATTCGTTGGCACAGGTTTGATTTTGTATTTTTCGAGAAATTATAGAGTATTAAAAAATATAAATAATGTTTATGCGAGACACCCTTTCATTAAATGATAATATATTTTTCGAAAGCTTTACTGCTTCAATTTTAAAAGTATTTTTATCTCAAAAAATAGTTTTATTATACTTGCGCTTTCAGCTCACTCAAAAATGTCTCTAGAAATGAAAAAAATATATACACAAGCTGGCAAGAAAATTAACTTTTAAATTTGTACTTCAAGCTGAGGATGAACTATTGAAAGGGTAAAATATCTTTCAAATTTCTTGAACAAAAATGTGACTGACTGAATCTTCAATTTTCTGTTGAGAATGAAGTTTTAAATTACTTCGCTACATACTCTATTGTAACCAGTTTTTGATGAATAAAAATTTATAAAAGCCTCTTCAATATCAATTTTACTGAAATACAAAACATTTTTCAGGTCGATATTGCTATTCGTGACGTTTTGGCTCTCTACGACGACGCAATTCAGAAAGGCGGATTCCAACAGCCACCAATGTATCCGCCACAACAATACGCCGCCTATCCACCAACTCCTCAACAACAACCCCAACAACAACCACAACAATATCAGCAATATGCACAATATGCTCCGGCTCCCCAACAACAACATCCTCAATCAGCATATCAACAACCCCAACAAGCATATTATGCGCCGCCACCACAACCACAGAATTCAACATGGCCTCAACAACAACAATATTGAGTCACCAATAACCTGTGTTTTTTGACTTGTAAAAACTAATTTATACTATTTCTATTGGAACTGTGATAGGTAATGCTCTCGCCATAACATCCGAATTTTGTCTGTACAATGTTTTTCGAAATGTCCGTTTATTTATTTTTTTTTGTACTTGCATGATAAAATTTCAGTTTTTATTTGATATTCACTTTTTTTCGTACAGTCGGATTGAATCCATATCTGAAAATAATGTGTTGTATAAGACCGAGGAAGAACTTGGAGAAAGCGACATTACTGATGAATTAAAATTATGGTTGACTTCGATATCGATTTTAAATTGGCCGTTGAACGTTCACTGTTTGGAAAGTATAACTTTCTGAAAAATTTAAAATCCCGAAAGTTGTGCCATCATTCCACTGATTCATTGCCTGTGAAACTACTTGGAAAAATTAAACTGACCAGTATACTATGTTCGTCGACAATCAGTATGCGATAATATTCTTTCGTTAACATGTGCTCCAATGATAATCTTTCTTTTCTGATGTTAACATTAGCTCGAATTTTATAGGTAAATCAATTTCAGAAAAATATAACTTTCAAAGTTGAAATAAATCTTCCAAACGTGGTATTTTCTCTGTAATTCGAGATAATATGACATGTGAACTTAATTCTACAAATTTCCTTTGACTCTTGCACTTGTTAAACTTGGAGAAATTGACACAAACTGTCACTTTTTCCAGATTAGACTTATTCTTCCAAATCGTTTTGGAGGTTTCATTCAAGTTCATAAAGTCCGTTTTTCTGTTCTAAACTATAAGAACTAAGACTCCCAAATGTTTTATTTTCTACATTCCATTCTCACAAAGTGTTTCAATGAAACAGGTGCTAATAGAAATACAAGACGAGGAAAGAATTATGTAACTTTTGAACCTCGTGCATAAAAGTATGGTATTATGTTGCAACAAAGATATTATAAACAAAAGCAAGATCGCTTGGGATACACATTTGGAAGGTATTTATTGATAGTTTATAAATCGTTGCCATCAGGCTACTGTAGTTTCAGTTTTCCAATTTGGAAATGAGCTTCCCTGAATGATGAAACCATAAAATACAATCAAGATGGGTAGTTTTTTTTTTACATATATTTCAAATTCGACATTGAAAATTGACTTTGTAACGGTATGTAAAATACCGTTAGCTAGTATATATAGAACACGGTAATTCTGTACTTCAAATACCGTAACACTATCCCGGAACTTTGTCCTTCCTGTCGATGACAAAAGCCAATTTGTCCTGGACAAAACCAAAGCACAAAACAACAATATCATCCCGGTCTTTATTAAATTCCTGCGCTTATCGCATCTACACACTCTCTAATCCTTTTTGCAATATCACATTTTTTGATTTCAGATTGCTCGCCGCAATCTTCATCTACAGTAACCCATTGCTCACCCACATCCGCCAACACGCCCACCGCTGATTCCTCGACGTCTATAAAAGCCGTAAATTCGATCACACTGGATCGGCGGAAGGACGTACGAATGTTCGCTCCTTGTAATCCTATTTTCTTAATTTATTTCTTAATAAACCGGTCCCTTTTAGTCTTGACTTGTTTGTGTAGTTAGACGGGAAAAACTAAGAAAGTAGAAGAAAGACGGTATGGACTCCTCTGTTAGAGAGGGAGTATAACCTTCTTTTATTGGTAGCAGCGAGTGGTTCTCAGTCAATAGGATTGAGGCCACCCAGTAG